>VDFB02054187.1:0-18117 GCA_007258455.2 Sequoia sempervirens | reverse complement strand
GAGATAAATTAGAAATATCAATGGATAAAAAAAATCAATATAGGGTAGGAGTTAAATTTTAATTTTGATGGAGGGAAAGTTAAATCAATTAAATAAATAAATTTATTTAATTCATAAAGATAATTTGAGAAATAAATAAATATTAATTTATTTATTTTAGAAGAAAATATTTAATTTAAATAAATTATTTTAATTTCTTTAAAATAGATGTGTTAGCTAATGAAATATTTTTTGAAAATTATTTAAATATAGAAGGCCAAAGAGAAATTGAATTTAATTAATGTTGGAGGGAAAATGATAAATTAATTAAATAAATAAAAATTATTTAATTAATATAGATATAATGAAAAATATTAAGATAATTAAATAATTAAAAAATATTTAATAAATTATAGATAGAAGAAATGATAACGATAATGATGAAATAATAATATGAAAATGCATTAGTCATTTTTAGGTGTTTATAAAAAGAAAACATTGAAATGATTTGTAAGAAAGTGGAAGAATATTATGGCTAGCAAGTTGAGGTTTTAAATTAAGAGATATGATGGGAATAAATTTGAACGTTTAAAGTTAAATATGGAGGATATTTTCAGAAATAGAGATCAATGGATTAGATTAACTTTTGTTACCAAAACCTCATGAAAGAAATAATTCTAGTATCTAATTATATTCATCATATACATAGTAATTAATTATCTTACGTGTAACGCCCGTCATGCAAACTGCAAAGGACAACAACTATGCACCCTTTTTAAAAAAAATACAAAGAACACATATAAAGAACCATTACACTATTACATTACACGATAACATCTTATACATCTAATTCCTTTGGGGCACACGCGGTCACATCGCATAAAACCAACCCATAACAAAAGATACATATAAAGCTAAATAACTTAACTAACTTTACATTCATCATAAACATTAAAATAACCATTTGCAAGAGATAACATCCATACATTCATAAGCATAAATATAAATACATCACATGATGCCGAACCATCATAAATCTCATAAATCATGAATGACTACAAGAGTGCATTTACATTACATCAATTTTCAATACATTACATGTTCATATCCATGAGTTACATCAAAATCTCCCATACATGTGGGATAGATAAATCATACAAGGAATATAAAAAATACATGATGAACATCAGGTACAACTCCATTTGGAAGATATTGTGTAGAAAAAATGGTGATGGGGAACCCAACGGGTGCGAAGCACGTTCCACCCGACCATGTGGGCTTTTGAAAAAACCAACCCCCCATGCTCAAAGGTGACAAGGAAGTGACCGCGACCAAGTATGCCAATAAGTCTAACTCCAATAATAAAATCATGGCAATAGTAACTCCAATAGCAACAATAAGAGATTACATAGATCATAAATGACAACAACCAAGATCCAATCATAATAAACACAAGACCATAAAACACATCATAAATAAATCAAAGGCAACAACTATTAACCACTTCCAGAGGCAAGTAAGAAAGCAAAGCATAAGGGAAACTAGTGGAGAGTGTCATCGCATAGTCCTACATGGGTTATCCTGGCCCTTCCTCCTACATGAGGCACTGGCCCCCATCTATGGTTGTCTTGGCCCTTCCTCCTACTTGAGGCGCCAACCCCATAGGGTGACTCATGCGAAGCCATTAACCTCTCATGAGGATGAGGTAACGACCTTGCCAACCACATCCTTCTCAGTCTACCATTAGTCTACAAAATCCCTAATGGATAGATGAGGAATCCAAGATTATCTTATTATGTTATTACTACCCTTCCCCCCAATTCTTTTACTAGGTTTTCACTTTTTAATCTAACTCTTACGTGGGTTATCCTGGCCCTTCCTCCTTTTGAGGCGCTAACCCCCACGAAGAGCCACTCTCCCTAGAGACCCAAAACATAAACAAAACCAAGGGTTATACCTCATAAAATGAACATTAAATCTCAACAGAAAAACATGTGAGGCATTACCCATCTCGCTAAAAGCACATATTCAGAATCTCAACAAAGTCATGTACAACCCTTTCAAACAATGATACCAAAAAGGCTTGCCACATTAAGAGCTCATAATAAGAGAAACATTGACCAACAATAAAATCACGCCTCTGGAAGCCTAAGGTTCACAACATCTCTAAGCAGGTTCCTAAGGCAAACTAGGTTCCCACACCGAAAAATCCAAAACAATGACCTAATGAAATAAAGAAGTCAAAGTTGATTCACAAAATAGAATAACATAAAAAATTTCACACAATGTTAACCAATTCATTTATTTCATTTACTAATCTCCATTTTCCATAATATAATTTTGAAATAGAAGTCCAATAATAATTCTAACATATATATATAATTTTCCCTTTATAAATAATTCATAATTTCGCAATCATAAAAAGGATCAATACATCTATACATTTATATTTTTTTAAATAGACATTTTGTTTTAATTAATTTATTAAATAAATCTGATCAAATTAATTTTTGGATAATTAAATCATACACATGAAAACACATATGCCAAAATATAAATATATATACATATAAATAAATATAAATATATATATACATATATTCATTTATAAGTATATTTATAATAAAATAAAATAAACATAAAAAAATTTAAATGAAACTTGTAAGGCCATTGGTCATATGCAGTGGACTGCGTACAACAGTTTGTGGACTGTTGTGGGCAGTCCCACATGTACTAAAGGGAAGAGGGGGATGGTACGGCCAACACCATCCCTTCCCTTCAACATCAAGTTTTTATATATATTTTTTTTCTTTTAATTATAAATATCTAAAACTTGCCGACACATAGGTTCGGCCTTTTGTACAGACTTTCATAAAAAAAGAATTTTTTTTAATAATATATATATATATATATATATATATATATAGAAGAGAGATATATATATATATATATATATATATATATATATATATATATATATATATATATATATATATATTTAACTGGCCAAGCACCCCCTCAGAGAAGATGACAAGAACAACATACTCATTTATATATATATATATAAATCCAATTATTTCAAAGGGGAAACAATTTTCCCATAAACAAATTATAGAAATACAAAACATTTTCAAAGATTCAAACAAATTTCTTTCAATTATCTGTTACCCAACAACTTTCAAAACCTCAAAAGATTTTTTTTCTATAGAACAACATATTTTCCATTTCAAATTTAACAAGCAATACAGATCAATAAAGGAACCTAGAGTCTTGTGCTTGCTGAGAAGTTGATGAAGCTTTCCTTTGATTCAAACTAGCCTTTTCAAAGAGCTCCCCTTTCTTTCTTCAGAACTTCTCCACCAGTTTCCTTAATCAATTTTCTAATCTAAAATTTTAATCTAGAAGAGCCTCTTTTCTAGAACAATGAAAGAGAAACAATTTACACAGAGAAAACAAGAGAGGATGCCAATTTTTCTAGAACTCAATATTTTTGAAGCTTCTGTCAATTTTCCTGTAAATGAAAACCTCTCATTTTTGCTATTAAATAAAAAGATATCTTCTTTTTCGAAAAATTAAAAAAAATAGGATGAATAGAAATCTTCTATTTCTTCACTAGCTTTTCAGCCAAAAATCTCAACATTCATTGGTCCTTTTATTCTTTTATCTCTTTTCTTGATTTTTTTCTATTCAAGCTGCACTTTTTGTTTTAATTTCAATTTTCCTAATTTATACTTGCATTTCACACAATTTAACTTATTTAATTATATTATTCGATTAATTATCCTCAACATACTATTTTCATTAAATTATCTAAATACCAATTTAAATAATTTAATTTACACCTTTCAATTTATTTATCTTTAATAAATTACATGACTTTTAATTTAATACTTTTATATTTTAATAAAAACTATTCCAATAGCAATTATTAGCTTTTATTTTAATCAATTAATTATTTAAATTACATCATACTACACACCAACGTAAAATAAGTAACATAAATACACTCACACAACACAACTATCATAAAATACAAAAATGACAAGGGTCAAAGACGCACAATACCACTAAACATAAAACGGGTTGACAAACTTGGGATGGGGTGACTTCCTTGTCATCTTTGTTTGAACTTCATGCCCGTTGGGTTAATTTGATGCTCGCCCTGTCCTGCTGAAGCAGGTGGAATTGAGACTTTGTTCCTGCAATTCCTGCATACAAATAAGGTTGTGTACAACATGTATATATATAATCAAATAAACCATATCATGAGAAGGAATCGCAGTGTAGCAGGGCACTCGTAAATGAGTGGTGTTACACTGTCCCCTCACCAAAGCTATAATAACAACTACAACATCAAGTATAAAGTAACATTGCTAAACTAAACTGATGACATCATATCATCATAAAATAATTACTAATCTCCTGCATCACAATATACTACTGCATCAAATTAAACATAACCAAATCAAATGTAACCATAATGTCATATCATCATATCCATGTCATCATATAAAGTAGCATAGTCATCAAGCAGTCTAAACTATCCAATCAACCAATCCAACCAACAACAGTAACTATCAAAGTCACAAAGTATCAAGCAAAACCACAGAAAATATCAAATCCAAACAACAACATGAGGGGTATTACATCCCCCCCCATGAATTTGGCTTACTCTTGGAAGCCAATAAACAGGTAAGGATAAGATTCCTTGATACAAGAGGCATCCTCCCATGTTTCTAAAGTCTCATCATTAGGGTCCCACTGGACCCGCACCTGCCCAATATCCCTGCCTCTGTGGGTGAGTCTCATGTGTTGTAGCATGGCCATGGGCTCAAGAGCTAGCTACCCATCCTTGACTTGTAGAGCATTCCAATCAAGTTCGTGAGTAACATCAGGATAATATAGTCTAAGGTATGAAACATGAAAAACATCATGAATCTGCGACAGACTGGGTGGCAAGGCCAGGCGGTAGGCAACAAGATGAATTCTTTCTAAAACCTCAAACGGCCCTACGAACTGGGGCACAAGCTTAGAACCCTTTCCATAATGAATAGGGCTCTTTCGTGGATGCACTGGAAGAAACACTCGATCTCCAACTGCAAACTGCCGATCAACTTTGTGTGCATCAACATACTTTTTCTTCCTGTCTTGAGCTACTACAAGATGCTCTCAGATGCGAGCTACCTGCTGCTCCATATCTCAAAGCATTTCGGGTCCAAGGAGAACCCTGTCCTCTAATCAATCCCAGCTCAAAGGGGTATGACAAGGATGACCGTATAAAGCCTTAAAAGGAGCCATGTCGATCGAACTATGGTAACCATTGTTGTAGGAAAACTCGACCAAGTGAAAATAATCTTCCCAATGTGATTGTTGGTCCATGACATACATGCGGAGCATATCCTCAAGCACCTAATTGAATCTCTCAGTCTGACCATCTGTCTCAGGATGGTAGGTAGAACTAAAGTTCAATTAAGTCCCTAAGGACCACTGCAAAGATGTCCATAGCACAGATGTGAATACCAGATCTCTGTCAGAAATGATTCTTTGCGGTATCCCATGCAAACAAAAAATGTCCTCCATGAACACCTTAGGTACCAAAGAAGCAATATAGGAAGATCAAATAGGAGAGAAATGGGCTAACTTGGTCAATCTGTCCACAGTGACCATGATAGCATCGTGCCACTTGGAAGACATAGGCAAGCCGACAATGAAATCCATAGAGATAATGCCCCACTTCCATTCTGGAACAAGATGAGGCGACAACAAACCTGCCGGATGATGATGCTCAGCCTTAACCCTCTGACATTCAAGACACCTAGCCACAAAATCGGTGATATCATGCTTCATTCCTACCCAAAAGTATAGTGATCGAAGATTCGCATACATTTTCTTAACTTCGGGGTGTGCTGCATAAGGTACCCGATGGCTTTTAGTCAAGATTAGGGTGCGAAGACCCTCTGTAGGAGGTACATACATCCGGCCTACGTAGTGCAAAGCACCATCCATATCTAGCAAATAGCCAGCAAATTTTCCTTCCAGAGCTCTACCAGACTCAATTTTAGATTTCACCTCTTGATACCAATTGTCTGAGGAAAGAGCTGCGAGGATCTGACTCCTCAAATCAACCTCGAGAGCCACAACAGAAATCTCATGTCTACATCAGCTCAAAGCATCTTCCACCACATTCTCTTTGCCCTGGATGTACTTTACTTCAAAATCATATTTGCACAAGAATTCCATCCACCTCCTCTATCTTGCATTTAGGTTTGGTTGTGTGAAGATGTATTGCAAACTATGATGATCTGTATGCAGCTCGAACTGATTCCCTAAAAGGAAGTGCCTCCATCTTACCAAAGCATGTACAACTATGACCAACTCAAGGTCATGTGTGGGGTAGTTTAGTTCATGATCCTTAAGTTTCTGTGATTCATACACAATTACACACCATTGCTGCATCAAAACGGCCCCTAAGCCTTCCAAAGAAGCATCCGTACATACTACAAAATCTCCCGTAGGATCCGGTACAACCAAAATTGGTGCACTAGTTAGTTTTTCCTTAAGAGTTTGGAATGCTAACTGACATTGATTTGACCAAATAAATTTCTTTCCCTTCCTCTGGAGAGAGGTGATAGGACATGCAATCCTTGAAAAGCCTTGGACGAACCACCGATAATAGCCTACAAGTCCCATGAAACTGCTAATTTCTGAGACATTTGTGGGTGCAGGCCAATCCACAATGGCTTGAATCTTTGCAGGATCAATTGAAATCCCCTTGCCTGAAATCACATGGCCCAAATATTGAACTTCAATCTTATAGAATTCACACTTTTCCAGGTTGGCAAACAACTGATTGTCCCTTAAGCACTGCAACACCTGTTTTAGATGTTCCTCATGTAACTCCATAGACCTGGAATAAATCAAAATATCATCAAGAAACACAAGGATGAATCTATCCAAATACATTTGGAACACTCCAATCATCAAGCTCATGAGACCGAAGGTGCATTTGTTAACCTGAACGAAATCAAAATGAACTCGTAATGTCTGTATCGAGTGCGAAATGTTGTTTTATGAATATTTGCATCCGCAATCCGCAACTGATGATATCCCGATTTGAGATCAATCTTAGAAAATACCTTCACCCCTTTTATTTGGTCGAAAAGATCATCAATTATGGGCAAGGGATATCGGTTCTTCACCGTTACTTTGTTCAACTGCTTATAATCAATACACAAGCATAGAGAACTATCCTTCTTCTTTACGAATATTACAAGTGCTCCCCAAGGGGAAACAGGGCTGATAAACCCCTTAGCCAACAACTCCTCCAATTGTAGATGAAGTTCTTGAAGTTCCTACATTGTCATCCAATATGGAGCTCGAGATATAGGCTCAACTCCAGGTACCAAATCAATCCTGAAATCTATATCCCGTTTTGGTGGCATACCTGGTATCTCACGCAAAAAAACATCTGAAAAATCCTTAAGGAGAGGGTAATCATCCAATGACACCCCTCGACTATCCTCTGACTCAAGATCACTCATTAATACTGAAAAAAGCTGACAACCCTATTGAAAATACCTTCTTAGTTGCATGACAGAGATCATTCGCAATGAAATGGGCCTTTGGATACCCACGATCTCCACCTCCTTTTCAGAATCATCAATGAACCACACTACTTTATAGTGACATTCTATCATGGAACGGTGTGCACTCAACCAATCCATACCCAAGACGACATCATATGAGCCAAGTGGTAGGATTCAGAGGTCCACCTTAGTTGTCAATGCCCCTATATCTAGACTACAACCTTGTACAAGCTTCTCTACAACAACCTTTGACCCAGAGGCCAATTTAACTTGCCATTTTATGCCTTGACTAGTTGCCACCAGTCTACATCACTCAACTACTGAAGGAGATATAAAAGAATCAAATGCATCAAAATCAAAGAGTATAGAAATACTAGTGTTACACAACACACCTGTTGTTTCAACGATGGTTCTTTGGTGGTTTTCCTATTGATTATCCACTATCGCGAAGACACAATGAGCTCTCCCTACGTCACCCACTGTCAGCTCTGACCCAACTGGTCTCTGATTAAATCCTGAGGTGCTCTTTTGTGGACACAATCTAGCGATATGCCCTTGTTTCCCACATGAGTAGCAACCAGTACCTCGGCCAAATCCTCTGCCCTGGATGGATCATTTGACTGTTGAAAGATTCCTCGACTTGGTACTGACTTAAAAATTGGTGCGGGTTGATCAAAATGCTCCTGACGAGCTCGGTTCCGATTCTGATCCCTTCAAAACTGAGAATTGCCACCCTACTGAGATGGAGAGTTCTTATGCTCTGACTATGTCTGCTAATGTTGACCCCCTTTAGAGGGTGCATACCAGTTCCTAGAAGATCCTGCAGCCTGTTTCTGACCTCCATGAGTGCTAAAGCCAAGTGTAGGTGCACTGCCAATCTGCACTCCAATATGACCACCCAAGGCCATGGCCAAATTTTCTTCTACCAATAAAGCCTTTTCAACCACAATTTCCATCGCTTCGGTTCGAAGACTCACACACCACCACTAATTCGAGTGTTTAAGCCCTGAACAAAATGTTGCACTAACATCCCTTTATCATGGTTGATCCCTGCATACTGCTTCAATTCATAGAATAGTCGCTCATATTGTTCAACAGACATTGACATTCGCTTAAGGTCATGAAACTCATCTGCCTTGCATTGCCTCCACTGATTTGAAAGGAAGCGAGCCCTGAACCTATCCAGAAATAGCTCCCATGTGACCATGCTGATATCCAGATGTAACTTTTTCTCTTCTAGCCACCACCAAGTGGACGCGAAGCCTCACAGATGCATGATTGCGCACCAAGCTTTAGTATTGCTACCATAGGAGTGAATCGTGAAGCATCGATCCAAATCAATTAACCATGTTTCTGCTTCCAGACCTCCTCCAGAACAATCAAATGTAGGTGGGTGTGCTCTCATCAAATCTCTCATATGACCAGCTAGCACTGCATCCTAATCTACTGTAATTTCCCTCCGCCTCGGTGACCTTTCCCTTTCTCTCTTGACCTACTGCTCCTCCTCTGGCCTGGGTCCCAATCGATAAATAATTTCCCCCAGAAGGTGTTGCAACTGTCCATCTAAACTAGGATGTTCTAGGTTATTACCACTGCTTGATAGATTGTTTTGAGGATTATGTCATTCCTCATGCTCTGAACCGTGGGAGCTTGGAGCTGATGGACTTTTCCGGTTTGCTCTACAACTGGCACCATGGCCCCTTCCCCGACCACGTCCTCTACCTCAAGGCATATTTCTACACAACAAGATAAAGGTACAAGTCAGCTCAAGAGTCAAACACAAAGGTTGCCTAATGGACAAGACTACCCAAAGATCCCAGCGTTTGCAACCTTGGCTCTGATACCAAGTTGTAACGCCCGTCGTGCAAACCCCAAAGGAAAACAACTATGCACCCATTTTTTTTTTAAATACAAAGAACACATATAAAGAATCATTACACATTATTACATTACATGATAACATCTTACACATCTAAGTCCTTTGGGGCATGTGAGGTCACATCGCATAAAACCAACCCATAACGAAAGATACATATAAAGCTAAATAACTTAACTAACTTTACATTCATCATAAACATTAAAATAACCATTTGCAAGAGATAACATCCATACATTCATAAGCACAAATATAAATACATCACATGATGTCGAACCATCATAAATCTCATAAATCATGAATGACTACAAGAGTGCATTTACATTACATCAATTTTCAATACATTACATGTTCATATCCATGAGTTACATCAAAATATCCCATACATGTGGGATAGATAAATCATACAAGGAATATCAAAAATACATGATGAACATCAAGTACAGCTCCATCTGGAAGATATTGTGTAGAACAAATGCTGATGGGGAACCCAACGGGTGCATAGCACATTCCACCTAACCATGTGGGTTTTAGAAAAAAACAACCCACCATGCTCAAAAGTGACAAGGAAGTGACCGCGACCAAGTATGCCAATAAGTCTAACTCCAATAATAAAATTATGGCAATAGTAACTCCAATAGCAACAACAAGAGATTACATAGATCATAAATCACAACAACCAAGATCCAATCATAATAAGCACAAGACCATAAAACACATCATAAATAAATCAAAGGAAACAACTATTAACCACTTCCAGAGGTAAGTAAGAAAGCAAAGCATAAGGGCAACTAGTGGAGAGTGTCATCGCATAGTCCTACATAGGTTATCCTGGCCCTTCCTCCTACATGAGGCACCAACCCCTATCTATGGTTATCCTGACCCTTCCTCCTACTTGAGGCGCTGACCCCATAGGGTGACTCATGTGGAGCCGTTAACCTCTCATGAGGATGAGGTAACAACCTTGCCAACCACGACCTAGTAGATCTACCATTAGTCTACGAAAGCCTTAATGGATAGATAAGGAATCCAAGATTATCTTATTATGTTATTACTACCCTTCCCCCTAATTATTTAACTAGGTTTTCACTTTTTAATCTAACTCTTATGTGGGTTATCCTAGCCCTTCCTCCTTTTGAGGCGCCAGCCCCCACGAAGCACCACTCTCCCTAGAGACCCAAAAAAGAAACAAAACCAAGGGTTGTACCTCATAAAATGAACATTAAATCTCAACAAAAAAACATATGAGGCATTACCCGTCTCGCTAAAAGCACATATTCAGAATCTCAACAAAGTCACGTACAACCCTTTCAAACAATGATACCAAAAAGGCGTGCCACATTAAGAGATCATAACAAGAGAAAAAATGACCAACAATAAACTCACACCTCTGGAAGCTTAAGGTTCACAACATCTCTAAGCGGGTTCCTAAAGCAAACTGGGTTCCCACATTGAAAAATCCAGAATAGTGACCTAATGAAATAAAGAAGTCAAAGCTGATTCACAAAATAGAATAACATTAAATTTTTCACACAATGTTAACCAATTCATTTATTTCATTTACTAATCTCTATTTTGCATAATATAATTTTGATATAGAAGTCCAATAATAATTCTTACATATATATATAATTTTCCCTTTTCTTCATAATTCATAATTTCACAATCATAAAAAGGATCAATACATCTATACATTTATATTTTTTTAAATAAATATTCTGTTTTAATTAATTTATTAAATAAATCTAATATAATTAATTCCTGGATAATTAAATCATACACATGAAAACACATATGCCAAAATATAGATATATATACATATACATATATATATTTATATATATATATATACATATATATATGTATCTACATATATATATATATACATATATTCATATATAAATATATTTATAATAAAATAAAATAAACATAAAAAAAATTAAATGAAACTTGTAAGGCCACTAGTCTTACGCAGTGGACTGTGGACAATAGTCCTCATGACTGTTGCACGTGACAGTCCGTAGGACTACTACGCATAGCAATCCGCAGACTACTGTGGGAAGTTCCACATGTACTGAAGGGAAGAGGGGGAGGATACGGCCAACGCCGTCCCTTCCCTTCAACATCAAGTTTTTATTTTTTTCTTTCTTTTAATTATAAATATCTAAAACCTGCCGACGCATAGGTTCGGCCTTTTGTATAGACTTTCAAAAAGAAAAGTTTTTTAAATAATATATATATATATATATTTAATCTGTCAAGCACTCCGTATAGAAGATGAAAAGAAAAAAATACTCATATATATATATATATATTCACAAGTATATATATATGTATATATCTATATATATATATGTATATATCTATATATATATATATATAAATATATATATAAATCCGATTATTTCAAAGGGAAAACAATTTTACCATAAACAAATTATAGAAATACAAAATGTTTTTCAGAGATTTAAACAAATTTCTTTCAATTATCTGTTACCCAACAACTTTCAAAACCTCAAAAAAAAAAATTCTATAGAACAACATATTTGCCATTTCAAATTTAACAAGCAATAAAGGAACATGGAGTCCTATGCTTGATGAGAAGTTGATGAAGCTTTCCTTTGATTCAAACCAACCTTTTCGAAGAGCTCCCCTTTCTTTCTTCAAAACTTCTCCACCAGTTTCCTTGATCAATTTTCTAATCTAAAATTTTAATTCAGAAGAGCCTCTTTTCCAGAACAGTGAAAGAGAAACAATTTATACAGAGAAAACAATAGAGGATGCCAATTTTTCTAGAACTCAATATTTTTGAAGCTTCTGTCAATTTTCTGGTAAATGAAAACCTCTCATTTTTTCTATTAAATAAAAAGATATCTTCTTTTTCGAAAACTTAAAAAAATAGGATGAATAGAAATCTTCTATTTCTTCGCTAGCTTTTCAGCCAAAAAATCTCAACATTCATTGGTCCTTTTATTCTTTTCTTTCTTTTCTTTATTTTTTTCTATTCAAGCTGCACTTTTTGGTTTAATTTCAATTTTACTAATTTATACTTGCAGTTCACACAATTTAACTTATTTAATTATATTATTCGATTAATTATCCTCAACATACTATTTTCATTAAATTATCTAAATACCAATTTAAATAATTTAATTTACACCTTTCAATTTATTTATCTTTAATAAATTACATAACTTTTAATTTAATACTTTTATATTTTAATAAAAACTATTCCAATAACAATTATTAGCTTTTATTTTAATCAATTAATTATTTAAATTACATCATACTACACACCAACGTAAAATAAGTAACATAAATACACTCACACAACACAACTATCATAAAATGCAAAAATGACAAGGTTCAAAGATGCACAATACCACTAAACATAAAACAGGTTGAAAAACTTGGGAGGGGGTGACTTCCTTATCATCTTTGTTTCAACTTCATGCCCGTTGGGTTAATTTGATGCTCACCCTGTCCTGCCGAAGCAGGTGGAATCGAGACTCTGTTCTTGCAATTCCTGCATACAAACAAGGTTGTGTACAACATATATATATATAATCAAATACATCACATCATGAGAAGGAATCACAACGTAGCAAGGCACTCGTAAACCAGTGGTGCTACACTTTCCCCTCACCAAAGCTATAATAACAACTACAACATCAAGTATAAAGTAAAATTTCTAAACTAAACTAATGACATCATATCATCATTAAATAATTACTAATCTCCTACATCACAATATACTACTGCATCAAATTAAACATAACCAAATCAAATGTAACATAATGTCATATCATCATATCCATGTCATCATATAAATTAGCATAGTCATCAAGCAGTCTAAACTATCCAATCAACCAATCCAACCAACAACAGTAACTATCAAAGTCATAAAGTATCAAGCAAAACCACATAAAATATCAAGTCCAAACAACAACATGAGGGGTATTACATTAGGAGAAAACTACAAAATCATTATGGAGATAAGTACATTTGTACTGTAGGAAAAAGCATCCCTTTTTCATACTTAATTTGGGAATAATTAATAACAAAATGAGCCTAATGTTTGCTTAATTTAGTGTTGTAATATGTTTTTCCTATTCACATTAAGTTTAGGGCCTTTCTAAATTAAATGGACTCAATTGTGTTTCAAGTATGATGGTGTTGTCATTGATGTCAAAAGAAAGTCTACTGATTGGTGTTGTCATTGATGTCAACTATAAGATGAAGATATTGAGGATATTAAGAAAATCGTGGAAAGAGGAAAATAGGTTGTGCATGTGTAGTTGAGACCTTGAGGAAGTGTTGTGAGTACATGGAGCTATTATTTTTATTGTAGAGTCTGAAGATGAGTTGGAATGGAGTAATGAGCTGAGATGATGTTTCTGGTTATTGGTTTCCAAATACTTTTGAGAAAATTTAATAAACATAGTAAAATGTGTTGTGCAAATGTTCATAGTGTGCTATGATATTGTGCTTTGCATTCTTTTTTTGTTTATACTATGCCTATGTGGATCTTATAAGTTATTCAAGGTTGACAAAGTTTGTTATATTTAGAATTTTGGTTTCTGGATCATTGTACAGTATGCGATATTTTCACTAGTGTGTGAACCAATTGTTCAGTGATGTTTTCTATCGTTTGGGATAAATGTATTTATTTCACGTTTCTCCACTATTTGGCTTCAGTTTTTGTACATTTGGCAAGTTTCTTATAATGATTTTATATTTCTATTTTCATGTTTTTACTTGATTTGGTGTAGTACAGTGAGACTTTCATTTAAATCAATATGCAATTAAGGGTTATTAGTTGTTCTGAGTTAAAGTATTTGTTGATACGAGCCTGGATGAAGTGTTTTATGAATCTTAAGTAGTTTGTGGATTATTCTAGATTGAGTTCAAGTGAATTATGTTGTCTAAAACTTTTGACTTGGTTTAAGGAAGTGTGTACTTAATGTCTATGGTGTTTTGCATAGGTGTTGGTTGACCTTGTGTTTAACACTACATGTGAGGCTTGTGGAAGCATGTTGAAGTGTGTTGGGATCTATTTGGGTCCTAATTAAGTATTTATGTAGGGTGCCTTTTGTTACTATCCACTATGGTAATATTTAGGTGCTGACCTATTTCAAGTTTGAATGTATAACGACTAATGGGCGACATTGGAGAACATTTTTGAGGTAGAACTTGATATAAATATGTATGGTGTTGATTCAAGAGATAGAAAAAGAGTACGAAGCAAGATAGATACAAGATTGTTGCAAGTGATGTGTGTGATGCAAAATTGAGCATAGCAGTGTGAACTTCATGTTAGTGTTCCTAAAGGAAGTGAGTTGAAGGTATTTGAAATATTTCATGTGAGACTATGAAAGTGTGTGAGAAATTGTGGTGGACTCCTTGTTGCATTGAGAAGTGTTTTCTCTATGTAACATTCTTCTTATATCTTCTTGTACTCTTTTTGTGGTAGTGAGCCCCAGCTGCGAGCCTTTTGGACAATGTGTCTTTTTCTGGTAGTGAGACCCTTTGTACCAGTTTTTTGTATTACTTATATTATGAGCTAATCCTCAATATATTGTTTCCCTCATTAGGTTTTCCATGTAAATCTGGTGTTCTCATGTGTATGGTGTTGTGATTTCTTTTTCTATTATGTGCAATAAATGTTTAATCAATGTAACAGAATAAGGGTTTAATGAATTCTTGTGGATCTATTTACTGTTGAGGATTTTGAAGGTTTAAATTTTCTACAACTAACTCACCCACCTCTTAGTTGTCTTGTTAATTTCAACAATTGGTATCAAAGCCTAGTTCCTTGAAGAAGAGCTTAACTGCTTGAGGTAGATCTGGGATGGTGAACCAGATTCCTTTGGAATATCCTAGGTTCAATGGATTAGATTATGTATTCTGGAAGACAAAGATGGAAGAATATTTGTTTGCTTAGAGATATGAGATCAAGAAGGCTTATCAGAATACATACACTCCACCCCTGAATGGTCCGAGTACAAGTGTAGAAATTAAGGTGCATGAGATCAATGCTAGGGAAAGGTAAATTATTGTGAATAGTCTTTCAAATACTAAATTAGTTAAAGTTATGAGTTTGAAGACTGCTAAAGAAGTTTGGGATAATTTAGAAAGCATTTATGAAGGAGATATAAAGGTCAAACAAGAAAAGTTGCAGAACTTGAAGATGAAACAATTAAAGGCTACATACAAAGAGTAGATGAATTGGTAAGTAATATGAGAGGCCTTGGTGCAACAGTTAAAGAATATAAAGTGGTGAAGAAAGTTCTTAGATCTATTCTGAATTGTTATAGTGAAAAGGTATTTTCTATTGAGGAAACAATTGATTTTGATAATTATTCCAAAGATCAGTTGATTGGTACTTTGACTACATTTGAAATGAGAAAACTGAAGAAAAGTACAAAAGTGGAGACTACTTTCAAGGCTGGTAAATCAGAGAAGGTTGAAGATTCAGGTGGTGAAGATCTTGATGATTTGGAAGCTAACTTTGTGAGAAGGATGAAAATGGGCAGCAGTAAGTATCAAGGTAAATTACCTTTCAAATTTTTTTGTTGTGGTGGTATAGGTCATTATGCTTCTAGATGTCCAAAAAGAGCTCTAAACAATAAGAAAAGGTAAATAAAGGAAGGATGATTAAGAAAGCTTACTATGTGAAAGAAGATGCTGGTATTTTTGATGATGAATCTGATTACAAATATTTTGATGAGTGAATTGCCTATTTTACATGAAGAATTTGGTTCTCATAACTGAAAGTTGTAGAAGGAAAGATTCTTAGTGATGGTTGAAGGTACCTTGTACCTTGACAAAAGAGGATAAGAACCAGGTTGATAAGGGCTACCTAACTATAAGGATCACGAGAAAAATTTGCCACAACCTGAAAAGTACATGGAGGAATAGGGTTAAATTTTGAGATGACTGTGGAGCAAATACTGTGAATAGGTTCGACCAT
Source organism: Sequoia sempervirens (assembly GCA_007258455.2). Taxonomy (NCBI): domain Eukaryota; kingdom Viridiplantae; phylum Streptophyta; class Pinopsida; order Cupressales; family Cupressaceae; genus Sequoia; species Sequoia sempervirens. The sequence continues at coordinate 1,703 of VDFB02054187.1, read as the reverse complement.
CTTATGGCGCATAATACTAAAAATGTTTTACTAAACAGTAAATAAAGATATAATATCTTGAGTTTTAGACAAATATGTAGCAAAGGGTATAATCTTGTGTTTAAGAATGAAGCATGAGAGATCTGAAAAGGGTCTGAAACTATGATTGTTGCTGAGAGAATAGATGGAAACATCTATCATCTCAAGGGTTCTTATGGTCATTGCTTTATGTCATAGATTAATGATAGTTAGTTATGGCACCAGAGGATGTGTCACATGAATTTTAATAATTTGGAAATAATTAGTTTGGTTCTATGCTATGAGATTTACTCCCCAGAATCACAAAAAACCCATCATTAAGGTCTGAGCGTCAATTTGGAAAACAAGCAAGGAGTAGATTAAGGGAAAGGAAACAATCTGCCATCGCACTACAGGAATTAGTACATAGACATTTTAGTCCTGGCAAGTAGAACCACAAGGGTGGACAAGTACCATGTTTTGATTTATTGGATTATTCTAGAATGAAGGGTTACTTTTCTTGTGAGAAAGAATCAAAAGAAGCCAGATAAATTGGGCATTAAGTGCTGCATTAAAAATGAAATCAATTTAAAAATAAAGTGCTTGAGGTCTGATAGAGGTGGTCAATTCACCTCCAATGACTTTAACATGTTTTTTGAAGTTCATCGAATAAAGAGGCATCTGTCTGCCCCTAGAACTCCTTAGCAAAATGGAGTTGTTGAAAGGAAAAATAGAACTATTCAAGAAGCTACAAGAACTATGATGAAAGAGGAAAATCTACTAGAAGTCTACTGGAGAGAAGTTATTCATACTATTTTTTACATACTTAACAAATTTCAAGCTAAAGCTAATGACACAAAGACTCCTTATGAGCTATGGTATGGAAGGATTCCTATTGTGAAGTACTTTAGAGTGTTTGGAAGAAAATGTTACATCAAAAGAGAAGAAGAAAGCTTAGGAAAGTTTGATGCAAGGTATGATGAAGGTATATTCCTTGGATATTCTATTAGAAGCAAAGATTACAGATGTTAGAAAATAATATTGAGAAAGATATTTGAAAGTTCAAATGTTAAAGTTGATGAAAACTTGCAAAATTCTATTGTAGTAGATGGACCTAATTGCAGAGAAGTAGAAGAAATAGTTGATGAATAAGAAGTGTAGAATGAAGAGGAAGAAGCTCTAGAGAAGACTACTAACACCCCTAAGTATGTACAAAGAACCATTTTGAAGATTAGATCATTGGAGACAAGAGGAAAGTTGTATTGACAAGAAGCAAAGTTGTTGAAGTTGAGGTAAATTTTTGTTTAATTTTTAAAGTTGAACCTAAATCAGTGAGTGAAGAATGTAAGGATGAACATTGGATGAAGGAAATGGAAGAACAACTTATGCAAATAGAAAAAATTTAGACTTTGGAATTGGTCCCGAGATCAGAAAACAAAAACATAATAGGAACCAAATGGGTATTCAAGAAAAAGCTGATTGAGAATGGAGTAGTAAGAAAAAAGGAAAGACTTGTGTGCAAGGGTTACTCACAAGTATAAGGTATAGATTGTGAGGAGACTTTTTTCCTATGGATAGAATGGAAGCTATCAGAATGTTCTTGGCATTTTCAACACAAATATTTTAAGGTCTATCAAATGGATGTGAAGCATGCTTTTCTAAATGGAGAATTGGAAGAAGAGGTTTATATGGAACAACTAGAATCT
>VDFB02054186.1:0-23056 GCA_007258455.2 Sequoia sempervirens | reverse complement strand
AAAGTAAAGGTAGGTGTGTCAATCAAATGGGAGCTTGATGGCACCTGAATCACAAAGTTGCTTTATTTTGTCCTTCAAGGCCTTACATTCGCTAGTGGAATGCCCAAGCACTTGATGGTATGTGCAGAAGGAATGTTTTCATTCATCATGTTTGTAAGATCTCTTAGGAGGAGGAAGAGAAATTAAGCGGACTTTAAGAAGCCACAAAAAAATACACTCTTGCTTAAATAAAGGATGAGGAGAAAGAAGTAACCCTTTCTCTTGTGGAGAAAAGTTTGACTTCTCACAAGAAGAAGAATGCACAAAGATAGAAGACAAAGGAGGAGGATCTCCATAGAGAGCATTATTCTGACAACGGGGATTATGCTTCTTTACGGGATCACTATCAACCTTCTTGATAGGACTAAAAACATTAACCTCTTTAACAAGGGTGCGATCATCTTCCTCAAAAGGAGGATCAACACCAAGAACATTACAATTTGCATTCACCTTACCCCGTGATAAAAAAGAGTATCCATCTTCAATAGCGGGTGTGAATGATGTCATGAGAAGGTCTAAGTGGATCGGGTCAACTTTATATTCCTGGATGAAGGAATCTTTAAAGTTTAAAGAACCCCAATCATCACCAAGACATGAATTCTTTTGTGAAGAGGAAGGAGAAAAATTAATATTTCTTTCTTTAGAAGGATCTTCCTTAGGGACATCTATCTTTAGAGTATCTTTTGTAATAGGTATTGCTGGAGTAAACATCAACACATGGGAAGACACTGAAGGGATAAGAGTAGGCACAACTGAAGTTCGACCAATAGTTGCCATTTCACATAAGTGCATAGCATCAGGGTCAGCCTTAACTGTGACTACTTTATTATTAGCGATGAACTTAATAGATTTATGCAAGGTAGATGAAACTGCACCCATAGCATGAATCCATAGTCTAGCAAGAAGAAGGTTATATGGTAGCTTTTCTGACATAACATATACAAGGGTGGGTATGGTAATGGGTCCAAGCTGTAAAGGTAATACTATCGTACCTAGAGCTTGTCCACAACATTATCAAGCCCATGAATAACAATAGAAGAAGCACTAAGAGAAGACGAGTCAATATTAATCTTAGGCAATAGATCAATACTACACACATTTAGTGTTGAACCGACATCAACGAGAGTACATCTAATACCAATTTTATTATTATTGACTATAATCATTAGAGGTTCTACCTACTTCTGTACTTCCAGAGATTGTAGCTCCCGTGGATAGAATGTGATATTTGGAAAATTTGCACGAATATATGCTATCAACGCATTAGCATCCGTCAACCTAGTAGAAGAAGGCAAGAGAATCTTTTGCAAAGCTTCCTGAAGCATACCTTGATAAACTGGAGCAGATTGAAGCAAGTCCCACAGTAAGATCTTATCTGGAGGAACCTGAGGTTGCTTGACAAGATCGTAACCACTAGGTGCTTTAGTCGTGGGTTTAGGAGCTTGAAGAAGGCTTAGTTTTTTATTCATACTATTCTCATAAGCATGGGTTGCCGCTCTATAGGAGGGAGCCTTGGAAATATCAGGAGAGTTACTATCAAATGGAACACCATTAATAGAACAAACCCTTTTAGGAGAAGGACTAGCTAGAGTCATGTAAATGATTGGTCTCTTAGGCCTTTGAGAGGTAGCAAAGACATAGACTGCATTTATAGACTCATCACAACTAGTAGAATAATTATTTGAATACATATTCTCAACATTGATCCAAATAGGATCAAATGTGGAATAACTATTTAAAGAAACATTCTCAACATCGATCTAGGGAGAATCAAATGTGGAAGGAGGTTCATCATTTTCCAATGCATCATCTCTAGAAGAGAGTGCATTGGAAGGAGAAGGAGCTTCGTCATTCACAAATGCATCATCTCTAGAAGAGTGCATTGGAATGAAGAGTAGGTAGAGTAACATTAAGAAAGGTATCAATGATTTCATCTTCTTGCAACAAAATATCCTTTGAATTAAGGGGACTTACGTGAGAAGGATCAAAGATACCAAGTGACATAGGAAAATCCAAGTCACCATCACATGCATGAAATGGAATATCATTAAAATTTTGAACAAAATTAGATACTGAGCTAATAAAAGAAGATATTAAATTCATTACAATTTTTTTGGTATTTTCTATGTCCTAGTAATTCGCATTTTCGGAGGTCTCCAGAGTGGAATTTAAGGTCAGAACTTGCGTCGGTCCCTAAAATTTTACTACCAAAGGCACTAGTATTTTAGCGACTAAACAAGCTCTCTAGGAGACCTTTCCAACAGTGCAAATGGTTCTGAATTCTAAGCACCAAGTCAAAAGTTATAACCCCACCTAGTAGGGGTAAACAAATTCCTAGATTTTCGAAGAACACTGTTCTTCATGTCAATTTCACCAAAATGTAATATAGGGGGATTCGCTACTCACAAGTTCTCTTCATTCAGAGAGCCTCACGGGGTGAACTTCCCTATACTACCTCAATGTAACAACGCAGAAGTTTCGTAATCCAAAAGAGTAGGTCACTAAAATTTTTCTAGACAACCCATAAGCTCGTAAAGACGCCAAAGACTAATACTAACGAGGCTGTGAGCATGCCGAGAGTCCTGTGTCAATTTGGCGACCAGAACAGAATGCCCGTGAATGCATGGGTGTAGAATGTTTCTATCTGGATTTGCTAAGAACTTGCTGAAAATATGTGAAAAAATGACATAATCTCAAAGGAAACTAAAGCAGTAAAAGGAATAAAATGATGAGGATAAGGAGAAGATAGGGAAGGAGACATCTATGACCGTATGAAAGGATGGAAGCCTCAAATTTCAGGAGAGAGTGTCTCTCAATACCTACAATAACAAGAGGGGAGGAGAGAAATTTTGGGTGGTTGTATAGGGGCCTCCTTAGTCAACCCAGCCTGCAGGCCCCACCCACCAGACAGAAGTAGAAATGAAGTGAAGAGAACTAAAGCACTACAAAATAGTGTTATGCTGGCCCCAAACCGTGGAAGTGCACAGAGGAGAGGAGGAATCTTGACCACCCACCAAGAGGGACCCCAAGGCCACTTGGGGAGAAAATGAGAGAGAACCCAAGCCTCTCATCAAGAATGGTTTCGAGCCCTAATAATTTCGGCCTACTTCAAAGGAGCAAGTTGATGTTGCTGTTGTGAAGTGTAAAGTGTTTGGAGATTGAAGAGATGGTGAGGAAGTTGCTTAGAGCTTGTGAATGGAGTGAAGAAGTTCTTAGAAGATGTGAAGAGGGATAGGGGAGAGGTATAGAAGATGGTAGAATATGTGTAGAAGATGAAATGCTAATTCAAGGGATGAATTTGAAGAAGAGATGAAGATGAACGACCATATTTGGTTCGGTCGGCCAAGGAGGGCATTAAAAATTGACCCCCAATGGGAAGTGCAATGCCTCTACAGGCTCCAGATGTGGGAATCTGTCAGGGACATAAGCATGATGTGCAGATGTCTGTGCATTGTGCAGGCATCCCCAAAAGAAACGCCTCCACTGATGCTCAAAACAAACGCCAAGTGTGATGCAAATAGAGGGATTAGGTGGAATTAAGCCTTTGAACTTGGTTTTCTAAGGTGGGTAAAGGAAAAAAGGGGAATTGCACATGGGGTGCAAATTCGCTCTTATAGACACTCTTTAGCAGAATGGCGTGTCCGAGTGAAAGAAAAAAAACTTATGGGAGATGGCCAATTGCATGATCTAGTCTAGGTCCATGGTGTTGAATAGGACAACTGAGATGTAAGGGGGTGAATTAGTTGTCATAGATTTAATCTTTTAATTCAATCACCAAAAATAATTCTTAACACTACTTAAATGACTAATCATCAAACTCCAATGCAAAAACTTAAATCCAACACATAAACACAATAACACTAGATTTACGGGAGCAATAAGTGGAAAACCATGGTGAGGAAGCTAACTCACACCAGCAGAGAATACTAAAACCGATTACAAGAGGCTCATCACACAAATAAGGCTCACTACCAAAACAAAGGACTCCACTATCCAATAGGGCTACCAACCTTAGGAGAGGGCTCACCACCACAAAGATACAAAGAAGACAAAAGAATACTCTTGTTACAAAGAGACTACAATCAATGCAACAAAGGATTCCACCACAATCAATTTTAGTGTAGTTCAAGGATAGAGTTCAATCTTTCTCTCATTACATCTAGAAAGTCAATGTTAAGCCTACATTGATCCTCACAACAACTCACATCGCACACACTCATTGAATAGCATCAATGTCGCATCAATCTGCACTTTCTCTTTTCTCTTATCACTCTTCTTCACTCTTTTATGTTTTTCACCATTAACTCATCCTATATTTATACCATCTTCAACTTTGAAACATATCCAAAGTCAGCTATCCAACATTAAATTCAAATTAGGTCAGTGCCAAAATATCATAGGGTGGAATTAGAATGAGGGTGAACCAAACACATGCTTCATAGGGACCCAAATAGATCCAACATGCTTCATCAACCTCGAAAGTAGTATTTCACATAAGGTCGACCAAACCAGTGTAAAACACATATCTAAGCATTAAGCACGAACCTTCCAGATGCCAAATTTATCTTCAACAATATCGAGGAAACTCAACTTTAGAACCGCAAGTCATGTTATTCATCAAAGAGAAATCTACCCACCAAATATTTCCTCCCATATACCTCAAACGCAAAACCTGAGGCAGGTCTACAACCGGTGGAATATAACTTGTACCGCATAAATGAATCATTAGGCTAAAAATCTAGATATAGCATCTTTCCAAAACCGCGCAAGGAACAACATATTTGAACTACATAAACATAGGAGAAAATCCAAGCCAAAAACAGAAGCAACCACTAAACACTTGCAACATATCTTCAACACAATTTTCTCAATATCCTCGACATATACAACCAACCAAGAACCAATTGATAACCGGTTGATCAATTGACATCAATGAAAACACCTTCAATATTTCCATTCTTGCAACAATCTCCCCCTTTGTCATTGATGGCAACACATGATGTGTAAAACCATCAAAGACACCATACTAGCTCTAATTACACTTCTCAAGATTTTTCTTTTTGTTTATCCCCCTTAGTAGATAATCTTATATATTCTTCCTCTTTTTCTTCACATGCTTTCTTTCCTTTTTCGCATTCTTCCTCTCCCCCTTTGACATCAATGGCAAAGGAAAAATATATTTTACATCGATTTCTCCTTTGAAATGAAAAACAAAATACTCACAATGACAGCACCTGACACTACCTACTCCCCTTGAGAGGTAGCCACCACAAAATCATTCCAAAAGAAAGATAGATCCATAGATCCACCAGACTGATGCATCTCCATATGCATCTAGTTCAAGAAAGAAGGTGTAATGACCCCTAACTTCTCCTAGAGATACTCAAAAGTATCTTTAGGAAGGGCCTTCATGAAAATATCAACAATCTGATTCTTCGTTGAGACATACTCAAGCTTTACTTCATTCTCCATGACCTTTTCTCTTAAGAAATGATACATAATAGATATATGCTTCATCCTTGGTTGCATCACATGATTCTTTGAAATGTTAATTATACTTGTGTTATTACAGAAAATGGAAATGGGATCATCATATACTATTAGGATATCTTTCAATGTTTTTTTCATCCATAGAACTTGTGTACAACAAGATGGAGAAGAGATATGCTCAACTTCAATAGTAGACAAGGAGACTAAATCTTGTTTTTTTCTCAACCATCCCACCAATCTGCATCCAATAAAGAATGCACCACCACTTGTACTCTTTCTATCTTCTATACATCCAACCCAATCTACACTTGTATAGGCACTAAGTGTAAAGTTAATATCTTTAGAATACCACAACCCATAGTCCAGAGTTCCATTCAAATATCTAAAAATTATTTTAACAACAACATGCGTTTCCTTAGGATCTTCTTGAAATCTAGCGACAAGACAAACAACATGCATAATATCCGGTCTAGTAGTAGTCAAATATAATAGTCCACCAATCATAGATCTATACTTGCTCTAATAAAACTTTGGTGAATCATCATCTTTACCTAATTTGCAACTAGTCAACATAGGAATACTTACTAGATTGGAACCATCCATCCCAAAACTCTTCAACATATTTCTCACATACGTAGACTATGAAATAAAAATTATTTTCTCTATTTGATTAATCTATAGCCCAAGAAAGAAATTCATCTCTCCAAACATAGACATTTCAAATTCTTTTTGCATCTCTTCTACAAACATCTTGCACATATTTTCATTTCCTCCAAAGATAATGTCATCAAAATACACAACTACAATCAAGATTTTTTCATTTTCAATCTTAAAATAATGATTACTATCTGTTGTACCTTTGTTGAAACCTTGTTGAATCAAATACATGTCCAACCTCGCATACCAAGCTCTAGGAGCTTGCATCAATCCATTTAAAGCTTTCTTCAATTTGTACACCATATCCGATTGATCTATCAATTGAAACCCTTCTGGTTGTTCCATGTAGACTTCTTCTTCCAGCTCACCATTGAAAAATATTGACTTGACATCCATTTGATAGACCTTAAAATCTTTATGAGCAGAAAATACTAAGAACATCCTTATAACTTCCATTCTTGCTACTGGAGCAAAATTTTCCTAAAAATCTATGCCTTCTACTTGTGAGTAACCTTTACACACAAGCCTCACTTTGTTTCTAACAACTTCTCCATTCTCATTCAACTTATTTTTGAATACCCACTTCAATCCAATGATTTTTTTATCCACCGGTCTTGGGGCCAATTCCCAAGTTTGATTCTTCTCAATCTACATAAGTTAGATTCTTTCATGGCTTCCATCCAATGTTCATCTTTACAAGCTTCACTTACAGTCCTTGGTTCAATTTAAGAAAGTAAACACAAATTCACTTCAGTAGCAACTTTGCTTCTAGTTAATACTCCTTTAGTCTTGTCACCAATAATCTAACTTTCTAAATGATTCTTTTGTACATATCTAGGTGTATTAGGGGACACCACCAAAACTTCTTCTTCTCTTTCATTTTGTTCATCTTGCTTTTCTTGCTCATCATTTTCATTTTCTTCAATCTCTTCTATTCTTACATAGTCAGGTTCATTAGATACATATCCATCAATGTCAATAGAATTCTTCATTGTTTCATCAACCTTGAAATTTGCACTCTCTACAATCTTTCTTAGTGTTTTATTGAAACATCTATATGGCTTGCTATAAGTAGAATATCCAAGAAAAATTCCTTCATCACTTCTTGCATCAAATTTTCCCAAAGCTTCTTCATCTCTTCTAATATAATATTTGCTTCCAAATACCTTGAAATACTTAAGAGTAAGAATTATTGCATGCCATAGCTCATAAGGAGTCTTTGTACTATTTTCTCTTACTTGAACTCAATTGAATACATAAACATCAGTATGAATAGATTCTTTCCAATAAACTTTCGGTAAAACAACCTTAGTAATCATTAATCTAAGAGCCTCTTGAACCGTCCTCTTTTTCCTTTCAACAACTTCATTCCACTGAGGAGTTCTTGGGGTAGATAACTGTCTCTTTATTCCATGTGTGTTCCAAAAAATATTAAACCTTCTTGAGACACCTCCGGCCAAATCTTAAGCATTTTATTCTCAAGTTTACTTCATTTTCAACCAAAGCTTTGAATGTCTTGAATATATCTAATGCATCTAATTTCTCTCTAATAAATGTAACCCATGTATATCTAGAATAATCATCAATTTAGTAAAAGCATAAAGTAATTTCAACAAGTAGAATTTTTAACCCTTTGTGATCATATAGACCAGATGAACTAAATCTAGGAGTCTGGTAGTGGACTGTTCCTTTGATCTGTAATGATTTCTACTTGCTTTCCAAACCGACAATTCCTACACATAGCATTAACAAGCTTTGTAATTCTTGGTAAATCTTTCATAGCTTTAACAACACTAATCCTCACCAAGTTATCAAAATTCATGTGACACATTCTCAGATGCCATAACCAACTATCATTAATCTTTCATAAAGCATCATCCATTAGCACCCTTAAGCTGATAGATATTTCCTTCAAATTTCCTTCTTGCAGTAATCAATGTTTTGGATCCTTTTTAGATCTCACATCTCTCATCCTTAAACACAAGATCATATCCCTTACTGCACATTTGACCAAAACTCAAAATATTATTCCTTAAACCCTTAACATAGTAGACATCATTAGTATGATGCTTTCCATTAAAAATTATTGAACCTTTCCCAGATTTTGTAGCACCAGTATCATCTCCAAACATAACCAAGCCTCCATCATATTTTCAAGCTTAACAAACTTACTTTTATCACCAATCATGTGATTTGAACAACCACTATCAACTACCCAATAATTCTTCTCTTGTTTAACATGTAGGGAAGAGATAGCCGCACCTTCATTTTTCTCCTTTGGAGAGCTTTCCTTTACCTTTTTTTTTTAGAATTAGGAGAAGTAGGTTCATCCTTAATCGCCAAGAACAAGCATTCATTGTCATCAAGATCTTCATATTTTGAATCCTCATTAGATATACTAGCATTCTCATTCACATAATATGCTTTGTTAATCTTCTTTGCTTTCTTTTCTTTTTCATATCTTTGTTTATTCTTCTTAGCTCTTTCCGTACACTTTGCAACATAATGACCTATTTCTCCACAACTAAATCATTTAAAGGGTAACTTACCTTCATACTTTATAGAGCCTTTCCTCATTCTTCTTATAAAGTTAACTTCTATTTCATCAAAGTTTTCTTCATCCAGATCTTCAACTTTTGTAGCCTTAAAAGCAGTCTCTGATTTGCATCCATTCCTTAGATTCGGCTTCCTCATCTATAAGATGTCGAAAATCCCAACAATAGATCTTTAGTACAAGTCTTATAATTTATAGTCTTCTCAATAGCACACACCTTCTCGCTATAAGCATCAAGAAGAGTTCTAAGAATCTTCTTCACAATCTTGGTTTCATCTATGGTAGCACCAAGTCCTCACATTCCGACCACAATCTCATCCAATTTTTGTACATAAGCTTTAACATTCTCATCTTCAAACATATGCAGAAGCTGAAACTGTACCAGACTCTTCTTCAAGATGTACTTCACCTTATTATTTACTTCATTTACTTTGATCTCATCAGTTGAACTTAGACCATTAGCGGGAGGAGTGTAAGGATTCTTGTAAGCTTTCTTCACATCATATCCATAATATTCTAGATATTCTTCCATCAACACTTTCCAGATAGCATAATTAGTTGCATCATTGCATTGAACCTCAGTTGATCATAAATCATTTTTCCAGCCATCACGAACCTTCCTCAAGTAGTTAAGCTCTTCACCAAGGAACCAATCTTTCATACCAATTGTTGAACATGACAACTAATAGGGGGGTGAATCAGTTGTCATAGATATAATATTTTAATTCAATCTCCAAAACTAATTCTTAACACTGCTTAAATGATTAATTATCAAATGCTAATGCAAAAAGTTAAATTCAACACATAAACACTATAACACCAGATTTATGTGGAAAACCCAATAAGGGAAAAACCATGGTGAGGATTAACTCAAACTATAGAGAATATCAAAATTGATTACAAGAGGCTCACTACCTGAGAAACAAGGCTCACTGCCAAAACAAGGACTCACTGTCCAATAAGGCTATCAACCCAGAGGGATCACTGCCACAGAGATACAAAGAAGAAAAAGAAGATTTGTTACAGAGAGACTACAATCTCAATGAAAAAAGGATTCCACCATAATCACTCGTAGACATGCATGAATGATAGAGTTCACCTTCTACTCACTACATCTAAAAACTTAGCATTAAGCTTCACATTGATCTGCCACACTCACATCATACATACTAATTGAATAGCATCAATGTTGCATCAATTTGGACTTTTTCTTTTCTCTTATCACTCTTCTTCACTCTTGTATGTTTTTCACCATTAACTCATCATGTATTTATACCATCTTCAAATTTGAAACATATCCAAAGTCGGCTATCCAACATTAAATTCAAATTACGTTAGCACCAAAACATCCTAGGGTGGAATTAGAATGAGGGCGACCCAAACACACACTTCATAGGGACCAAAATAGATCCAACACACTTCATCAACCTCAAAAGTAGTATTTCACACAAGGTCAACCAAACTAGTGTAAAACACATAGAACCATTAATCACGAACCTTCTAGATGTCGAAATTATCTTCAACAATATCAAGGAAACTCAACTCTAGAACCACAAGTCATAAGACTTCATCAAAGATAAATATGAACCAACAACATTTCTCCTAGAACTCAACCAGAAACGTGAAAACCCATAGTTGACAACTAGTGAACATAACTTACACTGTACAATGAATCAATAGCTAAAAATATGGATATAACATCTTCTAACAACCATGAACAATATATCTAAACCACACAAACATAGGAGCAAATTTAGACCAAAAACCAAATCAACCATTGGACAATTGCAACACTTTCAAAACTAGTTGATAACCAGTTGATCATTTGACATCAATGACAACACCTTCAATCCTTCCATTCTTGCAACACAAGGCTCCAAATTTTTGGGTAGAGGCTATCAATTGTGCCAACTACATTCAAAACCATATGCCTCACAAGGAAGTGTGGAATATGACTCCTAAGGAGGCTTGGTATCATGTCAAGCCTAAGGTCTCCTACTTCAAAGTATGTGGTAGTGATGAATGGACATTCATTCCAGCAGGGAGGAAAAAAGCAATGGAGAAGAAGAGTCAACAATTCATCTTCATTGGATATTGTGAGGATGTGAAGGGTTATTGTTTGTTTGATCCTATCACTCAAGAGGTACATTTTCATCGTGATTTTCATTTTGACGAGTTTTTCATTTCAAAGGATTCTCTATCATAGGCATCTACCTCCCTTCTTCCCAGATCTTCTTCAAAGGATGTTTTGTTTCCTATTTTTAATGATGATGATGTTGTTGATGCTCCTGATCATGGTATTGATATTGTTGTTGAGATAACTCCATCTTCTCCTAAGCCTGCACCCACATAGCCTCTTTGGACTCACACTCTTCTTAAGGAGGCTATTTCTCATGTAGGTGATCCCACCATTTCTCGTTGCACTTGTTCTCAAACTTTAGGTATTAGTCTTTTGAGTCTAGCAACTTCAACTATTCCTCAAAAGTTTTCAAATGCTTAAGGTGTTCTAGAGTGGGATAGTGCTATGGTTGAGGAATATTCTTCTTTGATGAAGAATCATACTTGGGATCTTGTTCCTCTTCCTAAGGGAAGAAATTTTGTTTGGTGCAAGTGGGTGTATTGTACAAAGTTTGTAGTTGATGGTTCTATTGAAAAGTACAAGGCTCATCTTGTGGCTAAGGGGTTTTCTCAGGTTGAGGGCATTGACTATTTAGAGACCTTTTCTCCTATCACCAAGATGGATTCCATTTGTCTTATACTCTCTATTGTTGCATCTTAGGGTTAGTTAGTGTATCAAATGGATGTGAAGAGTGCTTTCATGCATGGTGGTCTTCAGGAGGAGATCTATATGGAGCAGCCACCAAGCTTTGTGTATGACCCTTCACTTGTTTGCAGGCTTCAACATCCATTGTATGGTCTCAAAAAATCCCCTCAAGCTTAGTATGAGAAGATGGATAACTTTTTTTTTGCTTCTAGATTCACTAGATGTCACTCTGACCCTACAATTCAGAGGCATGGAGTGGATCTTCTCATTCTTGTTCTCTATGTGGATGACTTGATTCTCACTAGGAGTTCTCATTCCATGATTGAGGATACTTAGAGAGATTTGATGGAGCAATTTGATATGACTGACCTTGGTCCTTTGCATTTTTCCCTTGGTCTTCAGATTCATAAGTCTTCTGCAGGTATTTCTATTTTCCAGCAGAAGTATGCTCTTGATTTTCTTTAGAGATTTGGGATGGCTTATTGCAAGCCAACCCCTACTCCTTTTTAGTTAGGTGTTGTGTTGTCTTCTAGTTCTAGTACTCCATTAGTGGATGCTACCTTGTATTGACAGTTGGTTGGAAACCTTTTGTACTTGACACATAGTTGTCCTGATATTTCCTTTGTAGTTGGTCTTGTCTACCGTTTCTCTCAAGATCCTCATGAGAGTCACTGGAAGGTAGCCAAACACATCCTGTGGTACATTCAGGGCACTACACATTTTGGCATTCATTACACATCAGGTGCTACTCAGATTGTGGGCTTCACTGACTCATATTGGGCTGGTGATGTTGATGATAAGAAGTCTACTTCTAGATTTTTATTTTGTCTTGGTTTTGGTCTGATTGCATGGTTTTGCAAGAAGCAAACTTCTATTGCATTATCATTGACTGAGGCTGAGTATTGAGGCATTGTTTTGGATAGTCAGGAGGTTCTGTGGCTTCAACAGTTGATGGCTTAGTTTGGTTTTCTTGCTGATCATCCCACTACTCTTTGGTGTGATAATCAGAGTTCCATAAATATTTCTCACAACCTAGTGGAGCATCAACACACAAAGCATATAGGTATCCACATGCACTTCAAGTAGCTCATTCAAGAGGGTGTTATGAGTTTGGAGTATTTTCCTATGGAGCAGTAGGTTGCAGACATCTTTACTAAACCTTTAGAATCTCATTGCTATCTTTTGTTGCGATCGATGTTAGGGGTGAAGAAAGTTGTCCTTGGGGGGTCATGATGAGTCCTACCTTCTTTTTCTTTTTTCTGTTTTCTTTCTTTTGGAGAGGGGGTTTTTCCAATAGGGTTTTTCTCATTTTCTCTTGTTGTGAGAGGTTTCTCTTTTGTATTGTAGTTGTGCATGGGTACCAAACATGGCCTTGTTTTTGGGACCAATCTTGTATCTCATTTTGCATTTTTAGTTTCCCTAAGCAACACTTAAGGGGGGGTGTTAGAGTGAATGGTTTTACTGTTCACACTTTCTTAAGTTAACTTAGGGGTAGTTTTGCATTTAATAATTTATAACTATATTTTATTTTTTTTGTATTTCAGTTACCTACCTTCTTGTATTGATCTTCTCATGCCTTTTTAAGGCATTTTGTGTACACTATTTTTCACATCTCAATTCATTTGTTTTCACTCCTGCTGAAATAGCTTCTCATGTTGCTTCTCTCATTCATGAAGGTTTCTTTTGGTTTGCAGTTGCTTTTGGGTGCTTTGCTCTAACATGCAAATCTAAAACTCGTTTCTTTAAATAAATGTTACCATGAGATTAGTTAAGTGATTCTATGAATAAGTAATGAGAAGTAAATTAACAAACTATATCAACACAATAATTTTGTGGACAATCTTTTTAGAAAAAATCCCACATGATAAAGAAGACAATTATACATTTATCTTTAGGAATGAAATGCATTCAATACATTAACATTCTCTTCACTTTGTTAGATCTTTGATAGCACTTTTGTATTTGTAAAGAAATCTCAAATAAAAACCATCTCATAATCTTAATATATAGGGACAAAGAGGGGACACAAATATACATGTTTTACCAAAAAAAGGATACCAAAACTATGGTATCGTAAAAAACACCATGAAAACAAGAGTTGTGTTTCTTTGAATCTAATTTCTAAACTACTATTTTTTTTAAATGGTGGAGATTAAGGAGTTCATATAGGGGGATCGCATAAAGTGTTCCTATTTTTTCTAGAAAAATATAACACAACACCTAGTGTGCTCCCCCTAAAACGATAACTTTTTTTAGTATTTTAGAAATTGCTTTAGTGGAAAATTGGCTAACACCATGTAGATTATGCTTGATTTTTTACTACTTTTTAATGAATATATAGTTTTTTTACCAATTTTAGAAGTAGACACATCCTAAGAAATAAATAATTGAGTGTGCTCCTCCTTAATTTTTTGGAAACTAATCAAAAGCCAATTTTTTTAATTTGTATAAAATAGGGTCTAGCATGTAAAAATATAAATTTTCTTCAAATTTGGACTAATAGATTAAAAATAAAATAAAAAAGAATACACAGGTTTTTGGTAAAAAAATAAGACACTAGTAAAATAAATTAAAGATCAAAACCTTAACATATTAAAAATATAGAAAAAAATGCATGGTTAGAAAAGTAGAGACCTTGATGTTATTGTGATAATTTTTAGCTTAATATTCAAAGATGCGTGAACTTGATGGAGAACATACTTGAGATTTCATTTTTTATATTTTATAATTGAATATGCCTTGGGGCATTGACATGTAAGTCCAACTCTTTGGGTAAGATGCCTAGGGAAAATTGAACTCTAAGGATTGACAATACCCAAGGTAAGCACAAATGTGAGCATGTTATTGTAGACACTTAAAATTGTCCTGACTGATATTGCACATCTGAATTTGATTACTAACACCATTCCATCCTAAATCACTCTTTTTGACTGTTTAATTAAATAATCTCCATTATTTAACTAAATTCATTATTTTCTCCTATTTATCAAATGATCAAATATTATTTGGCTAATTCATCCCCTTTCACCCTAATTTTCATTTTATTTAATTAGGTAATGTGAATTATTTAATTAAATTTCTTATGTATTTTCATTTAATTAAATAATCTTTATTATTTAGTTAAATTTCATTCAACCCCCTTTCATTAATTTTTTTTTTTAATGATAATCCTAATTTCATCTATCTTGCACAATTAAAACATTGTTTTAATTATCTAAATGGCTAATTTCTCTCAGCCTCCCACTTGCAAGGGAATATTCCCTTGGAATATTTCTCCATTTGAACTCCTCCAAAATAGAATATTCTTGTAACAAACTTCCTAATTTTTAGGAAGTATGCTTCTTTGAATCAATGAGAGCCATTGATTAAATCCTTGATCCTTTTCAACTTGCATTATCATCCCTTGATGGGAATCATTGATCCATGCCTTCTCCTCTCATTGCTTCTCATCCATTGATTGATCAAATCAATCCTAAACATTGATTCAACCATTTCTCCTACAAATACTCCACATTTCTATGAGAAATAGATCCACTTTCATTTAGAGTAAAGTTAGAATATATTGAATTTTAGAGCACTTATCTATTAGCATTTCAAGCATTTAGAATCCATTTTAGCTTAGTTTTGCATCCATTTTAGCTCATATTTTATCCATTTTCATCAATATTCATCCATATAATCTATTTGAAAGCTTGTTTCAATCTAGGGATTGGGAAAGGGCTAACATTCCACATCAATGTAGCACCAATCCCCCAACGAGATGAGGTTTGAGGCATTTAACTAGTTTCCATTACACATTTCTTGTTTATTTTATGTTTAATGGACTCTTCGTTTGATGTTTTCAAGTATTTCATTGGGAACTTGACTTAACTAGCTAAATCTGGGTTTATTTAGTGTGATCTTGTAGGTTTAGATTAGGTTATGATCACACTCACATTTTGGCACTAGAAGGATGGATTTACCAACCAGATTTGATAATTTTTTCTTGAGTTTTTTGTGATTTGTAGGTTGCAAGGCCTTGTGACACAATTGTTTTGAAGCAGGGCGATGCTATTGAAAATAATGACACAATTTCTTGCATTGGCACATAATTATTATCAAGCCAAAGCAACATAGTTGCATATTATGATGAAATTGAATATGTCGATGATTTTGAAGCGATGCATTTGATATTCTAACACAATTGATCATTCTATTTTTTTTGTGATTGTAAGTCAACTAAAGTGACACAATTGAAATAGTGACACATTTGTTTTATTCTAGCATAGTTGACCTCTTTGCTTTCTGATAGAGTGACACTATTGAAGTTCACTAGAGTGACACTTAAAAAAAGCAACACACTTTCCTTTAACCAAAGCGACACAATTGCTTGCACAATGACATAATTGTAAAGTAAAATAGAGAGTTAAACTTTCATGTCTACTTTAATCTACTCTCTGATCATTTACTGACTTCTATTTTTGTTTTTTCTGTAAGGATAACTATTTTATAGGTTTATATGAAAATCTTGCTTTTGGAAGGAAAACATCACTGACTTTTATTAAACTCATTATATGCTACTTTATTTCAGTTGTTTTAAGTACAACCAGCTACTGCTTAAAAACTGAAAATGGCTGGAGCCCTTTCTAAAGCCATGCAAAATTTAAATCCTCACCCATTGTAATAAGAATAAAAACGTTTATCTTACTGTAACCCAATATATGCTACTTTATTTCATGCTTTATGACAACTAGCTTTCATGGTTTGAACTTATAATGTTTTTTGAGTCTTTTTTTCTAAAAGTTGGAGCAAAATTGAATCCAAACATCCGCAAACACAAATGTTGGTTTAAAATTGTTGATCTTTATTGTAACCCATTATATGCTACTTTATTTCATGTTTTATGACAACTAGCTTTCAGTTGGGTTTAAAACTTACAATGTTTTGAGTCTTTTCAAAGTTGGCTAAAATTGAATCCAAACATCCTCACCATTGTAATGTTGGTTTAAAATTGAACAACACAAATTCATACTTTAGTTTGGTGATATTAAAATGAAGTCATCATTGCCTTTGAGGATTTAAAAAGAACTATTTCTTTTCGTGCTTGCCATGCTTGTGTAGACTTTTAGTGCATATCCACTCCCCTTGTGCTTTGTGTGATCATGAGTGAAGAGAAAAACTCTAGGTTTACAAAAAGAATGAGTCACCCTAAGGATTTGCTACATATCCTCTCCCCTTGTGCTTCATGCGATCTTGGGTGAAGAGAAATAGCATTTTATTGTCTTTATTAGATAAGGGCCTACATATGAGATACATCCTATAATGGAGAACTCAAAAGTGACCCTAAAAGAATGTTTATCAATGTGCTATATAAAGTTTGCATAATCAAAAGAGAGTAGCTTAAATTAGGGGTGTGGTAGCATGATAGTTCTTATTCCTCATCTGAATGTAATGAATTGGGTAGGAATGGCTAACGCTTTAAGTAATTTACACATGGTCCATACCCCCTATGTTCACAATGTCACTTAAAACTTTGTCTAGAGGCCAACAAATTTTTCCAAAATGTTCTTTGAGGTAGTGCATGGGAGGCACAGTGCTCCCAGAAGTTACTCATCCCATACCCATTGAGTCATTTATACACATTGCTTGGTTTCAAAACAACTCAAACAAACATTAACTTGGTCAAAATTTCAAACCCATTATTTATTTGTGAGTGCACTTTGAGGACAATATATTATTGCATACCTCTAACTATGTCTTGTTTTTTTCAAAACAATATATTAGTGGTTTCCCAATATATTTTACCATATCTATACTCACATATATCAAATTTAACCTAGGGACCTATGGCTTAACTCTTTGATTTCCATAATTCAAGATTTTGTGGGAAATATTTTTCCTTGTCATAGATATTCTTAGTCTAAACTTAATCAAGACATTTGATGTGGTAAAATCAATTTCATTAATCAAAGCTTAACTCAATTGAACCCACAAAGCATGTACACCTTGGTTTAATTTTCAAATATCTATACTTACAAAGCAACAAAGAGAAAACATGGAAATGCATGCCAAAACATTGTATCAAAGTTCTACCATCCAAACATTGATTTCTTAGGTTTATCACTCCAAGGGTAAAGCGTGTCTTTTACTACCTTGATCTTGTAAACAAAGTCCCTCTTAAGTTCAAAACATTAGGAACAATTATCCCATCCATCTCAAAATATTTGACATCTCACCTCACAAACAAATTTTAAACTTTGGACACAACAACCTTCTATACGTAGGTTGTCATCAATAAAATCCCCTAGTTTAGCTATATGTGTGTAAATGAATCATTTTTCATACATTTAGTTAGATTAGGAAACATCATCCTTTTTAACAATTTTATCCTAAAGGTCACATGTCTCCCTTTAGATTCACAAGTTCATTACCATCTTTATCCAAAACATCAAACATCAAACCTTTAGTCTAAAGTGTTCTCCAAATTTTACAAGCTCATCATCCATATCACTCACCCCTTTTATCATCCATTCATGTCATTGGTCCTAAAAACCTTAGAGGGTCACTTTTACCAAAATTTTAATCAACTAGAGCATTCCAACAATACAAATCCCAACACTTCTTCCATAGTTGATCAAAAATTTATGGTAACAACAAGATCACAACACAAGAAAAATATGGAGAAAAACAAAAATAAATATACCACAAATGGTCCCAACCAACAAGAATTTGATCCTAGAGGCTACTCAACCCCATCAAAAAATCTACCACAAGCTTCACAAAACATAGGGTATGAAGTAGAAGATGTTACAAATAACCCACATGAGCTCACCACAGAGAAACTCCTTGAAGCACAAAAAGATCCCAAAACACACCATATCATCAACACTTTGATGAAGATGAACCCTACACAATACATGCTAGCCTTAACAAAGGAAGGGGATAAACTCCCTTCAACATTAGATTTGAACACAATTAGGGAACAACCCTTGGGAAATGTGGCTTCTATTCCTCAAGCTTCCATCACACAACCCTTGGCACAAGGTTTGACTCAATCTATAATTCAACCAACTTCATCATTCGTACCAAGTCAACCATTAACTTCTAGTCTTGCAACTCAACTAGGAACCAACCTTGTTCTCACAACCAATCTTGGAAGCAACAAAATTCAAGTACACAAGACACAACCCTTCCCCAAGACATAAATTGGACAACAACATTTAGTGCCCAACCATATTCTTCTACCACCACAAATAACCAAAGTGTTCCTAATGTTACACAAATTCATTTTAGCCAAGCACGCCAAGTGGAACAACAAGGGCAAGTGAACACCATCATACAATGTCAATCCTCCATGAAAAAAGGTCCATCTTCATCAAACCATCCCATTGACACATCAAATCAAACAGTTCCACTATCCCCTCAAATCAACCAAGGAAACCCATTTGTGACGAATCCCATCAATGAAGGAAACCCATTGGTCACAAATCCCATCAACTAAGATAACACATTAGTCCCAAATCAAACTATGGACCTAGATCCTACACCTGCAAGAACACAACAAACAACACATTAATAAGGTCAATGCAAGTTAGAATATAGATCCCTCAAGAAATCCATTTGAATGTAAGAGAAAAGGAATAACATGAAGAACACAACAAACTTAAAGCTAAAATATCAAATCCTATTATAAAAAAAAGAAAACTCTTAATCTCTTGAGGGAGTTGGTGCCAATTTGATGTGAAAATTGGCCCTTTCCCAACTCCAATGCTAGCTTTGATGACTTGATGAAGATTGTGATCCACTTTGTTGAAGATTGATGAGTTCTCCAAAACAAAATCTCCATAACCTAGCTATGAAACTCAATAAGATCAATGAAGATTGCTATGGATTTTAGTATAGTAAGTTTACTCAAGTTGTGGATGATCAAATGAGGAATGAAGCCTCTTATTTATAGACTGTCAAGTTGAGGAGATGTCTAAAATAGATCAATGTGGGACTAAGAATCAACCAATGACAAAGTGCCACTTGTCCACATGTGAGTGGATGGAGGATGTGCAAGTTTTGAAGAATGTGTTAATAAATGCATATATTTGAATTTTGAAATTGTTGAAATGACATGTAAGAGGGAAAGAAGGTGCATTGAATGCCACTTGGCTCAAGGAAAAAATAATTTCTAGGTGGAGTAAATGCCTTGTTGGAAGGACAAAGTCCACTTGGATTTTGAATTCAAATTTGAGGAATATTCCTTTATTATGCAATTTGAGAGAAAATAGAGATTTAATAAATGAATTAAATCACTTTCTTAAAAAGCTTGTAAGAAGCTAGAGAGGATGGACATGAGAGGAGGTTAAAATTAATCAAGGTTAATTAATTTTAATGATAGATTAGAGTGATGTGTGACATTGATTCTGAATTTGTGGATTTCGACTTTGAACCTGTTTGAGGGCAAGAATGGTTATCCCGGAGATCATCAAATGGTTGATCCTTTGTTCTGTCGAACCCGCTATATGAAACGATCAAAACCAAAATGTCCACCATTCGTTTCATCAACGATACCTGGAGATCGGAATTCCAAACAAAAACATTTGAGCCAATGTACTGAAAGTAGATAAATGACCAATCTACGAATTAGCAAGAAAGGATTACTTTAATTATTAAATCTGTTTTATTGAATATATATCATTTATTCGTGTTGAATCAATGGAATGTATTCAATTAAATGGTTAGGTTGAGGGATGATTTAGGATGAAATGGTGTTAGTGGTCAGGATCAGATGCGTAATGTCAATTAGTATATTTTACATGTCTACACAAACATAGCAAGAAAATGCATCCAATCCATAATTGGTTCCTCAACATCAAAAAAATCAAGGGACCCCTTCGAATCAATTGATCCAAAGCCAAAGCATGCCACTAATATTGCAGCACTAAGTGGAACCATCTCAACGTTTGGTCCCCCGAGTAATGCAAAATCAAATGGGACCCCAAGCCTACATTCCTACACCCCAATTTGAAAAATTACAAGGAATGGTAGCACAAAATCAAGGAAAAAATGTACCAAATCCAAATCTAATGTCCACCCCTAAAAATATCAACACACAACAACCACCCCACAATCAACTCAACCCACAACTCAGTCACACCATGGTCCCTCAAAATCCACATGTTCCACAAAATCATAATTTCACAAGCCAATACTTGCAAACAAGTCAATTTGTCCCTAACCAAAACATCATTTCACAATCCCACAAATAAAATACATTGGCTTATCAACACCCTATCATGAGTCAACAACAACAAGTGCAATCAATAGCACAACAATAACATGCTCACTTGCTTGCACAACAACAAAAAGCACAAATACTAGCATACCAACAATAGTCTCAACTACAATCCCAACAACAACAAGTTTAGCTCCAAGCACAACAACAAGCACAATTTCAAGCTCAACTCCAAGTACAACAACTAGCTCAAATCCAAGTGCAACAATAAGCACAATTACAAGCACAACAATATGCTCAACAACAAGTGCTTACACATCAACAACAACAACAAGGTTTGTACTACAACCCCCAACAATCATACACAAGAACACAACAAAACATCTTGAAACCAACTTCACAAGGAGCATACATACCTCCACCACTATCACCATCACATATGTTGTATCAAAATCCACCATACACCCCATATAATATCTCCCATATCAAAATCCCACATTTAACTTATCCACCATTCCACAATATACCAAATATGCTCCTCCACCAAACCCTCAAGATGATTTGTTGTCGCAAATTAAGGCACTCATGCAACAAATCCAAATGGGGAAAAACAAAGAAATCACATGCGCAACGAGACTTGTGCCCATACCCCTTTGATAGAAATATTGCAATGATACCTTTTTCTCTCGGATTTGAAGTCCCAAAATTTGACAAATATAAAGGGTGGGGAAATTTGGTGGATCATATCAAAGAGTTTTACGTAACATGTATGGAAGTTTCTTATAATGATTCCTATTTGATGTGCCTTTTCCCACGTAGTTTGGGAGGCCTGGTGATAGATTGGTTCTCACATTTACCTCTAGGAATTCAAACCTTCCAAGACATAATCGATTGGTTTGAGGATCATTTCTCCTATTGTGTGTAAGAAAATATGTGAATTAAACTAATCAATAACACACAACAGATGCAATGTATTACATTAAGGGAATCTAAATTAACAAAACACAATTTGATAAAGTGACTCCTTAAAAACATTCCATCTTCCTCTATTCTTAAATGTCCATGGTGATTGTGCTCTCAGATCTTACTTATGCACTAAATTACTGGGATTCCACCTAAGAAATGAGTAGCCTCTAAGCTAGAATGTAGAAACTATGTCTACACCTACATGATTTTGATGTTTTTGATTTAATCATGAAGTGATATGCATAATGGTGATTTGTTGTATACAAAATGCTATTTAAAATGATGCACTACTAAATTAAACTAATGGAAATACTATGAGAATGATCCTAAATGCTATAAACAATCTAAGATACATCTAAGAATGCAACCATGATTCTAAATTACTTGCCAAACTATTCTAAATGTTGAATCAAAATGAAATTAAGCTCTCAAATGCTAAGATGAATTCTGCAGAGTAATTGTAGGCTATGTTCTCTTATGAAAAAGCTATAAATGAGCCTCTATTTATAGATTTCACCAAGGCATTAGGTGAGTTGGCAACAATGGACGATCAAGATTAAATCTAGAGAGATCCACGGTGAGAAATGAGGAGGTTAGAGAGAATTAAGGAAATTGTCCCCTTTAGTAGAACAATCTTGCCAAGTGTAGAAAAGAATCAATGGAAGGAAGAAGCCATGTGTCCTAGAGTTGGTTAAAATTGTTGTGAGTAAATATTCATTTTAGAAATTAGGAATAATTATCTTCATGTGACACATGGTGAGTTGGAAGATGAGGTGGAAGGAGGTTAGGAGAATAGGGAGAAATGTGACAAAATTTGAATTTAAAAATTTAAATATAATGAGAGAGAATTAATCAAATAAAAAAAAATTAGTTAAACTTGTTCATTTTAATTAAATCATGAAGAAAGTGGTTTAGATAAGAGGAATTATGAAATATGAACTATATAAATAAGCTTTTCAATTTATTTATATAGTAGAGGAAATAAAGATTTTATTAATTAAATAATCGATATTTAATTAATATTCTCCATACCAATTTTGGATGTATACATTTTTCCCCTCTTTGAAGTGATGTGTTTATGCATTGCTTCAAAGAAATTTTTACCAGTGCTGTTAAAATTTCGACAATGCCCCAAATGATAATTTTCAGAAGATAATGACTATATGCCCCCTCAGGAGATAAATCGAGGAATTTTTAATAATAAAAGATTTTTGATGATTTTTGAAAATTTCTGATGATGTATGATGATGCAATTCTGATGTGATGATATTCCATAGATTTATCTCCCGATATGGAATAATTGAGCTTCCCTAATTAATTGAAGCTTTTAAAAATTAAAATATCCCACCAAAATTACCCTTTTAATTACCCTTATTAAGAGGTA
>VDFB02054185.1:0-42623 GCA_007258455.2 Sequoia sempervirens | reverse complement strand
GTCCAAGAACCAGACTCCAGTGTGTCACACTGGATTCTTAGGGATGCATTAGCATCTTGTACAAACAACAAACCGAATAATAGTCAAACACACTCAAGGTCTACTTACAACCCAAATGACAGAGTTTTATAGTTTGATAGTTTAATATGAAAATGTGGAAATAAACAGTACAACAAGAAGAATACTAGAGAGAGAATTATTCTAATGGAAAAAATTACAAGGAAAGAGTAGGAAAAGATACCTTTCACATGTGGTCTAGTTCTCTAGCTAGCTTTGAGCGGACGAACCTGCACCTACACACACAAAAATAGGAAAAAAATTGGGTTGTTTTTGAGGTATGTCTTAGTTAGACCCCCATTTTGGTGTTCCCACCTCCACAGACAACCGGATACACAATGATTTAGAAAAAGCAATAAAGAAGAGAGAATGAAAATGACACAATAAGGTAGAGAACAATGACAACCTAGATACTACTCTACAAGATGGTAGATGCAAAATGAAATGAAAAGACACAATGTTACCTTCCATGCTATGAGAACTCAAGGTCGATCTAGAGGAAATAAGAGAGCAACATCACCACATTGAGGAGATAGAACCTTGTAAACTTGCAACGGCAATGGTATTGAAGCAAGAAGACATTATAGAGACAAAGTAGAAAGCTGGTAGCACCAAGATAGAGCAATGGAGAAGCAAGAATGATCAAGAAGTGAATAGAGAACGTGAGAGAATGAGCTAGAGAATGTAAGAGCTTGCAAGAGAGAGTGAAAGAATGAGTTTGAATGAGCAAAATGGAGGCAAGGAGTCATTTTTCATCAGTCAAGACCCGACAGAGGATGTTACCTTTGTGATCAACCAAGAAACGTAATGCTTATGTTCATTTCAGAGGCACCTAAATCCTTCAAGACAATAGTGTGGCGCGTGCACGTCCTCGACAAATATTCCTCCACCAACGCAAAAAGACAAGGACACTGGGAAGATCAATAAGATGGTGACAATTTATGCATTGTCGTACTTGAAATTCTAAAGTAAGGGTAAAAAAATGAGAAATTTTCCTAGGGTGCAAATTTATGCCATTACAATACTTAATTATAACCCCTAGGATGACCTAACTACAAGTATATGATTATGTTAATAACTATATAACTTAGGGGCATAACATTATATAATCCATGAGACCTAATTTCTCAAAAGGGAAAGGGGTTGTTAAAGTCACCAACCAACATACAGTTAAAATATTTATACTCCTTCATAAGGCCAGTAATTTGTAATTGTAACTCTTTTCTAGTGGTTTTAGTGTTAGGTGTGTATAAACATTTGATAAAATCCACTGCTTATTAAATGGGGAGAAGAAAACAAAATCAGATTGTTTCAAGAGGAACAACTGAGCTTACAAATAATTCTATTAGGATTTCACAAAGTCACAAAGTGATAATGTCACTATAAGCACCTTAAATAGAAATCATACATAATTTAAAATTGAGCCAAATGCAATTAGATACCTCCTTAAATTTATTTTTAGACATCTTGACTTCTTAGATGAGAAGAATATCTAGTTTATTTTCTAAAATACAAATTTTAACTAAAGACTATTTATGAAGGCTATTGAGCCCTCTCACATCCCAAGACAAAATTTCCATCCATGAAACTTCTTGCATCTAGGGTCTTTTTCCTTCTACTTGTAACTTCTTTTGTAGTTTCTCTAGATCTGTTTTCTCTCTGAGATGGCCTTCCTCCTTTTTATTTCATTGTAATATCTACTAATTTTATAGCATCCTTCGTGGAATGATCATCACCCTTACCTACTGAAGTCATTACTTTGACTAGTAATGTTAGAGTTGTTACATTTTGTGCCTTCTAAAAGATAATCAATTCTAATAGTATGAGGACTAGATAATATATTTTCCTCCCCCATTCTTTATTTTATTTGTTGCACTTCCATACTCTCATGTTGTTTTTCACCTACATGTGGAGAGTGAGTGTTGCTAAACCCCTTGGGTGTGTTAAATAAGTCATTGGTCTTATCACTAAAATTACCAACCCATATCAAACATGTTTTAAAGAAATATCATCACTTATATAGATTTCTACAAGTTAACATCCTAAATTCCTTTTTGTGCCAACTCAATGTTGTTTGCCTACTATTTATCAACAACTAGAGGTTATCGAAGAGAGACTTCTATATTTTGAATGAAAATGAGTTGGGGTAATAAGTTTGTCAAACCAACAACTCAAGCATCAACAAGTATGACAGACTCATTATCATTATTCATCTTACTCAAATCAAAGGGCGAATCAAGATATTTACATAAGTTATTGTAAATATTAAGAATTTTCATACAATTTTAAATTCGTTTTACTACACCAATTAAAGTGTGGACATGCTAACCCAAAGATATTAGATAATTAAATGAATGTGTTGAATATCTTTAAGTGTAAAAAAATCACACAAACTTATATTTAATTCATTTGTAAGAAAAAATTTCAAATTTTTTCTTCTTCATATACATGAAACATAAATAAAGAAAATGCATAAGAATATGCAAACATAAAAAATAAGATAATAAGATAAGAAATAATAATATATATTATAGGAATAAAATGTAAAAAAAAATATGAAAAATCCAATTTAAAAAAAAAAATATATATATATATTAATCAATATATAAATAATACAAATCTAAATAAATAATAATAAAATAAATATACAAATTTCACATGTCCTCAATTGAATTGTAATCATTTTATCTTCGATTTGATTTCCATGGAGGCTTTTTGTTAAATAAAAATAGAAGAGATCTCATTAGCTAAATTAAAAAGTGTATAAGCTTATAAATTTTTACGTACTATGTTGGCTAACGCATGGAAAGTTAAAATCTTTATTATTATCATTAATTAAAGTCTTTTAGAAAACGTGTACATCACCTTTGATGTGAATGGTGAGCATTAGTTAGTTAGATTAGGTTATCCATAAAACTATCAACAAAGTCAACTATTGAGTGAAAGTTTGTATTTAGATGGTAGCATGGGTGGTTCCAACTGCCAACCATTTGATAAAAGAAGCAACCATTTTATAATTGATTATTTTTATTTTATTTTTAATTAGAGTTTGAATATTAGTTGTACTAACATTCAGGGAGGAGGTGGAGCATAATGGTGGCAATTACAAACTCATTTTGAGGTCATAATGACACTATTTTTACTCTAAGTGTTAGGAGGGAGTTATGGAGCATATTTTTTATTATTAGGTGGGTCCCATGTGAGTTCGTTATTGCATATGGACATCATTCTTGGGAAGTGTTCCCATGTGCAATAGTCATGAGTCAAAGATGTTGTCCATTATTGTGATTTATTATTTTCAAATAATTTTCATAAAGTAGAGTGGGATTTTTACATTTTACCATGGTTTTATTGGTATATTATTTTGTGAACCCATTTGTGGTTTTCCTCTCCCATTTATATCTATAAATTGGAGGCACGATATAGTAATTTCATGGACTAATTTATAGGGTTACAAGCATTGTTGGAATGATACCAAGTTGATGAGAGAAGTATGTTGTATATGTAATTTTGTATAGAAGAAATTTGAGTCTCTCTTTAAAAGTGGAGTTTTTTTCAAAAGGATTTCTCCACATACATCAAGCATCATGTATTAAATTATCATGGTTGGTTAATTTATATTTGTTGTTTTACACTTTCAAATAATCTCATAATTGTTTATTTAATGTTGTATTAATAAAAATTAGATTTGCATACTCTTTGAAAATATAACATTTGTAGTATTTTACGGTGTTTTAACAACAATGTGTCTCAAAGGTTAAACCCTACTTTTTTATCCTTCCATACCCTTTAGTCATCTCCCCTACTTGCTATTTGTTGTTTAGTACCTTTTCATATTTTCATTTTACTACAAAAAACTATTTTTTCCCCTTCATAGTGAATTTAATGCTTTACTATACAACAAAAATGTTTTCACCATGCCAAAAGAGTAATCACCACAACAATTTCATAACTATCAAAAGCAAAGATTTCAGGCAAAAGTGATGAATTCATTACTTCAACCACATGTAATGTTAAGAATTGTATACCCTTTGTAATAACCACCCTATAAATTACATGTGTTTTAATGCTCATTCGCTTAGCATGCTCTAGGACCTATTTAGTCTATTTGCTAAGCCTTTTTATGTTCACCTAATTGCCAAACTCTATATTTGTTTATTTTTAATCCAATTATATAATATTTTGATATCAAACCTATTTAGATTGTATTGATCATTTTTATAAATTTTGAGAATGCAAACAATAGTCGTAAAATTTGACTTTACACATACCAATTACATTTGTTTGAAAGATTTTAAAAAGCTTTTTTTTTTAGCATCACAAATTTAAGATGTTCACATTAAAAATTTAAGATGAATATCATTTTAACTTTGTTTATGAATAATCAATTGATAAATACAAAAATATATCAAATTTTATTTATAAATAATCTATTGATAAATACAAAAATATATTAAATATTAAATTTGAATTGAATAATCATGTTATCGACATAGATTCAATAGCCCAAGAATGTGTCTCAAATTACACTATATTATAGATCTCTAATTTTAAATTGTCCCAGAAAATGACAGGACTCTATATAATTGATATAAATCTAATTTATGATAGATTAAAATTATAATGTCTCCCAATCCTTTATTAGTGGAGTGATTTAAGTGACTCTTCAACTACGTCCCAACGATACCATGGACAAATTTCACAAACATCCGCCATTGAATTCCTAACTCTTCTCAGGCGTATCAGTGTCACGGATTCGATCTATTTTTTCCTTTCTTTTCTAAAAGGAAAACTATATTTTAATAACCAGCCTAGATTCTTTAATGAATAAGTTTGGTTAATATTTGTGTTTTGCCATTCCAACTCTCAACAATTCTGAAGCGGATTCTAGCGTTTGGCGGACAAAATAGTTGGAATTTTGCATCAGACGTCTCCAGACGCACTAAAAGAATCAAGCTAGTTTAACTGCAAATACTCGCAAAGGTAAAAGAATCCTGCAAACTCAGGCTTGCAAGCATTTGAATCTACTTGAATTTGGTGTAATATTTTAGGGTAAAATGAAAATGGAGGGAGAAGAGTGAAATCAAGGAGGCTCTGATGAGAAAAATAGAATCGGAAAGCAAGAGTAAGCTGCAAATGAATCGGAAAGCGAGGTCAAGCGCAAATGGAATCGAAAGGCACCTGCACAGTCAAAGTGCCGTCATATTCGAGATGTGAAACACTTTTGACGAAATTGGCGTGGAAAGCCTGGATCATTCCCCCATTCAGAGATTTGACTCGGCAGTCGGCATTAATAATTTTTATTATTTCCAGCTAAATTTTTTGGTACAAGTCCGCCCTGTAGGTCTTATTTCATTTCATGAGAATTTGAGTTTCATTTGGGGGTAAGTTGACCAGCGAGTGCGCTAGCTGACGGTCCACCACATGACCGATCGATATGTTCTATTGCACAGAGATAACGTTTCAGAAATTCATTTGAAATGAAGTTAGTTTTGAAGTCCGCGCGTAGCATTATCGTTTCGCTCACATTTGATGAATTTGCTGAGATAAGCAGTGTGTGCCAATGATTAGGTAAAAACTTATGGTTTAAAATTTAAAATTCTAATCTTCGAACCAGAATTTTGTTTCTGTCGTCGTTTACTAATTTGCATCATATTTGTCCATGACGAGAGGATGTTTACAAGTCTTAGGGTAAGGTCTCATGGAAGGGGTTTCTTGAAAAAATTTACTCAGTGTTGCTGAGAATTTTTAGAATATTTTAAAGCTGGTGGTCTCATGAATTTAGTAGTGCGGTTTAACTTAAAAGTTTAAGTTTCGAAATTTAGGGAAGCTAGTGGTCCCATGAAGTTGGAATGGAATGCTATGAATAAAAAATTAATAAATAAACTTCATTTCCGTTCATTTTTTCCTTTCGGGGGATCTAAAATTCCATATGTGTAACAAGTGGCATAAAAAACTCTTAAGCTGGTGGGGCAATTTCTAGCTCCACCCAACTTCACCAACTAAATCTTCAGTCTTAAAAGGTAGGGGCTGTTATTTTTCACAACAGATTCCCCTTAATCCTATAGCATAATTATTTTTTCTCTATGAGACCTCTTGTTCTATGAAAATAGATGCCCAAGCCCCCCATGGAACCATATTGTTATTGTGTTCCATTTGAATTGCTAGGAGTATGTGTAAATCTCCTTATATCAGGTATATGTGATCTATGTCTAAATCTCCTTATATCAAGTATTTGTGATCTAACATTTTGTATAGAAAAGAATAAAGTGAATATTAGTATATGTTTGATTTTTTTTAATTTTTTGTTAGCATAGTTACATAAAATATTGACACAAATTATTATTAAAGATGTGCAAATTACATGAAAGAAATATATTCTTCAGTCTTAAAAGGTAGGGGCTGTTGTTTTTCAAGAACAGATTCCCATTAATCCTATAGCATAATTATTTTTTCTCCATGAGACCTCTTGCTCCGTGAAAACAGATGCCCAAGCCCCCATGGGACCATACTATTATTGTGTTCCATTTGGTTTGCTAGGAGTCTGTCTAAATCTCCTTATATCAAGTATTTGTGATCTAACATTTTGTATAGAAAAGAATAAAGTGAATATTAGTATATGTTTGATTTTTTTTAATTTTTTGTTAGCATAGTTACATAAAATATTGACACAAATTATTATTAAAGATGTGTAAATTACATGAAAGAAATCTATTGAGGTAATTCTCATAATAAATCTACCTAATAGAACTTTTCTATGTCTAAAAATTGGAAAATGTATTACTAGTTATTTATTTTATATCTATCTTTGCCTTCTAAATTATAGATTATATGAGTTGGTTGTTTATGGAAATCTATTCAAGTCATGGTATAAAATAAAATAAAGCGTCAAAAGATAGAGGTTGAACTTTGACATTCAATGATGTTTATCAAACCTTTGATATTATTATATATTTTTTTAATTATTTTGAAATATGTGCACATCTTGTTGGCTATCACAATTGCTTTATACCGCCTTGATATGAAAAGTGATGTCCACATAAATTGTCAATGATAATAATGTTATTATTTCAACAATATTCAAGAAAATAAATGTCAAACATACTTTAATTATGATGTCAATCATTTTATTGTGTCGAAATGTTATAATAGAAAAAATAAAAGCAAAAACAAGTAAAATTTATCTAGATATCTTAGGATCTCATAACATCTAAATAGGAGTTCCCTTGCAATCTAAACTTTGGCCATTTTATTGATACCCTAGTGGCAAAGTGAAATTTATACAAATATTCAAATTCAACATCCTTATCATGCTAGTCAAATTAATTTCTAATTTAGTCAACTTGTGCTTGAGATTTGTAGTGCAGATCAAACAAAGGGCGTGTTATTTTTTAATCTAAAGGGTTGTTTTACTATTCAAAAAAATTGTCAAGTTTCATTATAGATAATCCAATATGAACAGTGGGTAATGTGTAAATTAGATCAACCACAAATTAGGTTTATCATAAAAATCTAAATGTCAATTCAAGTCAATGTAAAGGTTAACAAGATCACCTCAAATGAATAAACAAAAAATATGATATGAAATTTTAAAACCTAAGGGCCCATAATTTTTCAAGAGAAATATTATGTGTGTGACAACCACAATAGATATTGAGGCATACATTCAAAGCCTTAGCACATCCAATAAAGTCTTCCTAGGCTTCACTTTTGTATAGTAGTTTAGAATATTCTTGAGAACTTCAAGTAATGTAGTAAGATGCCTATGAGAGAATTGAATGGCTTTGATGTTCTTGGCTTGCTTAAGAGCAAAGACTTAAAAATTCCTTGTAACTTTCTCCATAACTTTGAGTCAATATAGGTGAAATTTAATATCATCACATTTACAATAATGACTCTCCAAAAGCTTATGTATGATTCGAGCAAATAGAATCTAAAGTTGGAGGTCATAGGGGTTGTGTTCAAATGGTTAAATTATTGGGTTTTCATTGTATAAATCTAAGTTTGAGTTTTCAAAGTGATATTTCAACATTGATATGCATGAAGTAGCAATATTACTATGGTGAGCATGGTCTTTGGAAGATAACAACTTTAATAATATTAATAAGGTTTGTCTATATTTGGTTAGTACTCTCTTATGCAAAGAAGTTGTCTCATAAATATAGAGTTAATGGGTTAGTCTTTTTAATGATCAAGTTTATATATATATATATATATATCAGTTTTCATTTACTTTTATAAAAAGTGGTGTTATTATACTAGTTATTAGTTAAAAACAACAAAATTGACATTTAAATTTGTTTAACGTAAGTTACATTGTGGGCCCACAACCCACATATATTTCTTATGAGTCTATGACAAGTTAATAAATGTTAAAAGATGTTTTAATCTTGTATGTGTAACTTTACACGAAATTTATAAAATATTATCATGTGATCATATAACACCAACCTACATATCCCATACCAGGGAATCTTTGATCTATATACTCAAAATGCATTTCAAGGATATATTTTCTATACAATAATTTATAAAACATGTACAAAGTTATTGAGTTGATCAAATACAATAATAAAGTACAATAAAACAAAACATGGTAATCTTATTAGACATATTAACAATAAGAAAACAATAGTAAACTACTACCACTCATAGATAATTTTTAGAACACTTTTAAATTCATGCACAACATGTTTACCATAATATCTAGTTTTTTTAAAAAAAAATTTAATAACATTAGTTACCAGCTTAGTTATGTTCCAGATTGGTTACCAACTTCACGGTTCTTTCAGAAGTGGATTTCTTGCATTATCCCACTTAATATGTAAAGTGTTTCTACATTTAGTATAGTGATGCCCTGTAAACATTTAGTCGGTTTCATCATAGAGCTACTCATGTATGCTTTTACCAAAGTGCAGTGATGTCCTGATAATGTGAAGTTGTACATGCAGACAAAGATAACTCAACTAATTTTTGGGGCCTAGTGACAAGCTAGGTGTGTTTCATTGCCATGACTTGGTTAGAATCTTCTTTGTTTTCTTTAGTCTAAAGTTCTAAACCACCACATTTCTTTGGGATAGTGTTACTTGACTAGGATACCACTGTGAATTTTAACTCCATTTTCGATCCCCTGCAGTGGAAGATCCCATAGTGTATAATGATCCAATCCTCTACTTGTTTACAAAGGGGGTTGACCAACATAAGTTGCACTCTTCCTATTAGAGTGAACCATTTATTAGTTCAACTTTCTTTGTGTTTTAGAGATCACCAAGAGCCATGTTTCTTGAAAGCTTTGTCGTGAAGAGAAAGTCTCTTATGGGTCATACAAGATTGCCTGTGGTGAAATGTATAATTTTCAGGATTTCATTGTTGATATTTATAAAAACAACACTAGATTTGTTGTCGTTGATGAGTTAGCCCAAAGAACTCTAGTAGATGTCCAAGAGTCTAATGATGTGTACCACTGAAGAGTAGAGTATCATTAATGAAGTGGAAAATGGAATTCCTTATTTCCTAATTTTTGGCTCACAATTCATACATCTTACCTTCATGTTTTTCCTTAGTAACTTGTTGAGCTTAACAGTTGTTCCACATAATGAAGAGTCAAGGGTCAAGATTCCCTTTTGTAGTGTTAATTTTTATAGCCCAACAACAAATTAACTACATAATAAATTCACAGAAAGAAATTTGATTTATAACAATTAACACAATTGGGTTAATTAACAACTAATAACAACAGAAGCAAAAATAACGAGAAGCCAATCACAAATAGATAATGACACAGATATACTGAGGAAACCCCAATGCGGGTAAAAACCTGCAAATGTTGGATCTTCTATTCAACCTAACAACAAACTTTTCTTTCAAAAATACAATACAAGTTTGCTACAACAATCTTACATATATAGAGCTCAGCTGCTTTACTTAGTGTGCAAGAAAATAAACTTTCCTCGCATTCTTTGGCTTTAAATCACTCATAAAATCACGCTTGGATTTATCCTATCCTCACAAACTCAATAACATTCTATTAAAGAATAAAAAATCTGCTATTGCTGAAAATCCAACTTGAGTTGCTTTAAAGCAACTCCACATCCCACCTTTCAAGCTAGAAAATCAACACTCCCTCTTAGTGAGGAAGGTGTTTTGCACAACACCCAACTTATCCCTGAAAAATTCAAACTTGCTCTTTATCAAAGCCTTAGTCAGGATATCTCCTATATGTTCTTTCGTAGGAATGTAATGGAGCTTCACTATCCCCTTCTCCACACAATCTCTAATGAAGTGGTACCTGATCTCAATGTGCTTTGACTTGTCATGAAACATTGGATTCTCAAAGAGTTTGATACAACTTCGATTATCATAGTAAATGAATGTAAGATCTTAGAGCTCCTAATCAAAGAGCCTAGCTAGAAGTTTCTAAAGCCAGATAGCCTCACATGTAGCCATACTGGCTGCCATATACTCAGCCTCTACAAAATTCAATGCAACTGACTTTTGTTTCCTGTTGTACCAAGAGAC
Organism: Sequoia sempervirens; assembly: GCA_007258455.2. Lineage (NCBI taxonomy): Eukaryota > Viridiplantae > Streptophyta > Pinopsida > Cupressales > Cupressaceae > Sequoia > Sequoia sempervirens. Next base: position 32,048 of record VDFB02054185.1, on the reverse strand, counting down.
TACTCTTGATCCCAAATTGAAACTACACCCTAAAGTACTCTTTCAGTAAGCTGTACTACCTGCCCAATCTGCATCAGTAAACCCCTCGAGTTTCACTCCATCTTGCTTAACATACTCCATCCCATAATCAACTGTGTCTTGGAGATATCTCAAAACATGCTTCGCAGCTATTCAATGCACACATTTAGGTTCCACCATAAACTGACTGACTGAGTTCACTACAAAACAAATGTCTAGCCTGGTGTTGACCAAATACATAAGAGAGCCTATCAACTATCTGTATAAAGTTCGGTCCACTGCCTCTGATCTAGAAGCATCAATCTTCTTCCAATTGGTCACAAGTGGCGTTGAAATAGGCTTACAATTCTCCATCTTGAATTGCTTCTAGATATCAATTAAGTACTTCCCTTGTCCAAAGAAGATCGGTCCCTCTTTCTGCCACAACTCCAATCCCAGAAAGTAATGCATCAACCCCAAGTCCTTCATCTCAAACTCTCCTGCAAGATCCCGCTTGCAGTGTGCTATGAGCTCCTCTGACCCTGTGAGAAATAGGTCATCAACATATAACACCAACATGAGAAGTTCACCCTTCACATGAACATAGTACAGGTTCGGATCCGCCTCACTTTTGATGAAGCCCACGCTCTGCAAGTAACTATCAATATGTGAATACCACGCCCTAGGAGCCTGCTTGAGTCCATACAGTGCTCTTTTCAACCTGCAAACATGCAAATCCCTCCCATGTGCTTCAAATTCTTTTGGCTGCTCTATGTAAATCTATTCCTCAATCACTCCATTGAGGAAGGTCATCTTTACATCGATCTGGTGAATCCTCCAACCCATCTGTGTTGCTATAGAAATGATAGCTCTTATGGATGAGTACCTGGCTACTGGAGCGAAAGTCTCATCATAGTCGACTCCTTCCTTCTGAGAAAACCCCTTAGCCACAAACCGGGCTTTGAAATTTTCCACACTACCATATGCAGCATGCTTAATCTTATACAACCATATTGATCCCACCACAGACTTATCTTCTAGTCGTGGTACTACCTCCCACACACTATTCTTCATGATGGAAGAATACTCTTCCACCATGGCATCCCTCCATACTTGGTGTTTGGATGCCTCTTGAAAGTTGGAAGGCTCTACTTTAATTAATTCACTCATAAGTGCCACATACTCAGAATAACATCTAGGAGCCTTTCTTTGTCTAGTTGTATCTTGAGGATCACCTACATATTCTTGAGCCTCTCTCAGTGTCTGCTCAGTTGTATGGTTTCTCCTCTTCTTGGTAATAGGAATCTGAGGATGAGGAATTATTTGTTCCTCCTTCTGATCAACTTGCTTGGTCTGCTTACTCTACTCTTTAGCTTGCGTGATTGAAGTTTGAGGAATTTGTGCTGCCTCAACTGTGGGTGATTGCTCCTCCTCATTCATCAAGTTGCAAGACTTTTGAAGAGCCCTCTCTTCCTTGAACTCACATCTCTGTGAACAACTATTTTCCTAAGAGCAAGAATGTAAACTCGATAAGCCTTAGAAGTTTCACTATACCCACAAAGGATACCCTTCTCTGCAGTTGGTTCCAATTTGGTTATCTTCTCCATAGGAATGTGACAATACACAAGGCATCCAAAGATGTGAATGTGCCCCAAATCTGGTTTCTTACCAGTGAACGCCTCTTCTGGAGTCAACTTTCCCAAAAATTTGTGAGGGCTCCTATTCTACAAATACACAACTGTATTGCAAGCTCATGCCCATAAGAACCAAGATAGATCCTAATCATGAAGCATGGCCTTGGCTGCTCCAACTATAGCCCTTTTTTTTCCATTCAACAGCCCCATTCTGCTAAGGGTTGTGAGGAATTGTCAACTCTTTCTTGATACCTTCCTAAGAACAGAAATCTTTGAAGGCATTCAAGGTATACTCGCCTCCATTATAAGACCTCAGTATCTTGATCTTCCTCCCTGTTTGGTTCTCCACGAGAGCCTTAAACTCTTTGAACCTATTGAAGACCTCATCTTTATTCTTCATGAAATATATCCATGTCTTCCTAGAGAAATCATCAATGAAAGTAACATACTACTCATATCCATTCAAGGATGTTGTTGACATAGGTCCACACACATCTGAGTGTATGAGATCCAAAATCCCTTTAGATATATAGTGTCGTTGCTTGGAAAATTGGTCTTGGCATATTTCCCAAGAGCGCACACCTCAGGATTTTTTGTCTTCATCTCAAGCAACCCTGTCACTATTTCCTTAAGAATATTAAGTGCTCCATGGTGAAGGTGAGCCATCCTCCTGTGTCACAATTCCCCTAGTCCTTTACAACTACTAACCAACACATGTGTTGGCTCAAACTGTAACCTAAACAAGTTGCCATGCCTGACTCCAATCACTTTTGCAACCTTGGAATATTTGGCATGAATATAGACTTTTCCCCTCTCAAAGGTCACGATGTAACCCTTGTCTTCCAAAGCAGAAACTGAGATTAAATTATTTTCCATGCTAGGGACATACAACACATCCTCCACCAACAAGGCTTTGCCAGACTCCCTCTGAAAACTTGATAGTTCCAATACTAGTTGCATGGTACTTGGCATTGTCTCTGAGCTCAATATAGAAATCCAGCTTCTTCTCCTCCAACTTGGTGAAACATTCTATGACTCCCGTCATGTGGCAAGAAGCCCCACTATCAATATACCATACATTGTTGGAAATTGAACTTGAGAGACATGCAATGAGTGAAAAATCATTCTCAAATCGTGATGTGAACTCATCCACCTCTGCTATAGCAACAACTTGTTTCTTCTACTTGTCCTTATTTTTCTTATTCAAACATTGACTGGCATAGTGACCCATCTGATGGCAGCAAAAACATTTTATCTTGCTCAGATCTTTCTTCTTCCCACTCTTGGAAGAAGAACCTTATGTTTTCTCTTTATTGGACTTCTTCTTACCCTTGCTTGCAAGAGCAAGATTTTCTTCATCTTGACCCTTCTTCGTTTGATCTCCTCGATAAGCACCTTCACGGATCTCCTCCTGAACAAAATCATCCCATAGTCTTGCCCAATCAGGTAGCCAATCTCTGTTGACAACACACTTGACAAACAATTCCTAGTGCTTCAAAAAACCATTCAAGGCTATATGCACCAACTCATCTTCATCAATCGTCTCTCCAACAACAGCAAGCTCATCCCTGACCTGTGTCAACTTGGACAAGTAAGAGGTCACACTCTCGCCTTTAGACATCTTGGTATTATGCAATTTGTCCTTGAGAATCATCTTATGACTCTAATAGTCGCTCTGATAAAGTTTTGTGAGCGTATCCCACATCTCCTTGGCGGTGTCATTCCTTGATAAATGAGAAATTAAATGATCTCTTACTCCATCCAAGATAATCCTCTAAGCCTTGGCCTCTTTGACTTCATGCAAATCTATGGCAACAGGATCATTTGTTGGTGGTGTCACTTTTGTACTAGCATAGATCTGCAGCTTGTTCTCCTTGAGAATAGATGTAATCTGAACGTTCCACTACAAGAAGTTAGACGCACCCTCAAGCTTGCCCTCGTATCGAACACTGGTTGTCATAGCCACAAAAAGAACTAGAGATGAAAATCTAATTTTTTTTCTTGAAATCTGCATCACAAATCTTGGCTTCGTATTCAGAGTTTAGTGCTCTGATACCATATTAATTTTTATAACCTAACAACAGATTAATTGCATAATAAATTCACAGAAAGAAATCTGATTTATAACAATTAACACAACTGGGTTAATTAACAACTAATAACAGTAGAAGCAAAAATAACAAGAAGCTAATCACAAATAGATAACAACACAGATATACTGAGGAAACCCCAATGCGGAGAAAAACCTACAAATGTTGGATCTTCTATTCAGCCTAACAACAATTTTTTCTTTCGGAAATACAATACAAGTTTGCTACAACAATCTTACATATATAGAGCCCAACTGCTTTACTTAGCGTGTAAGAAAAGAAACTTTCCTTGCATTCTTTGGATTTAAATCACACATAAAATCACTCTTGGATTTATCCTATCCTCACAAACTCAAAAACATTCTATTAAAGAATAAAAAATTTGCTATTGCTAAAAATCCAACTCAAGTTGCTTTAAAGCAACTTCACATCCCACCTTTCGAGCTAAAAAATCAACAAGCAGAGGCCTCTTCATCTAAAAGGTATCCCTTGTCCCAATTAATGAAGACCATGAAGGGGGGTTATCACAACCAATAATCAAACCAATGACCTAATCATCGAGTCACAAGGCTTTGAGTCTTTCGAAGAAAAGATTCATGTTGCATCAATTGAAGGCATTGAAGATGCATAATCTAATTAAAATTCTTAATATTTTTTAATGTGTAGCAAGAGAATGGGTATGTTATCTAAGATTTTCCTACACAGTACAAAAGTAAAATGCACATCATTTTTTGGAAAGCAGTTTCACCGGGATTTTTTAAGCCATGTTACAAAGCTATTGGTTTTTGGTGATCCATGTGTTTTGTCTTTGTAGTGTTGTAAATTGCATAACTTTGTTGCTCTACAATACCTTTTTTTAGTCTTTTTGATGTAAATTGTTTAATTTCAAAATATTAACATCTGAATTCTAATTTTTTGTTAATTTCATACTATTCTCAGTCTTTGTAGTGTAGTAAATTGCATAACCTTGCAATTTCATGTTGTACAACACCCTCTCTTTAGCCTTTTTGATGTAAATTGTTTAATTTCAAAATATTAGCACCTGAATTCTGATTTTTTGTTAATTTCATGTTATTCTCAATCTTCTGTGTCCAAATTCTTTCAAATGGGAGCATTTCGTACAGATGTCTAAGTGGCGTGCTAACATCTTGCAAAGATTCATGATTCAATGGTTGTTGGAGTGTTACCTTCTAACAGATTTTTTAGACGGAATGTCTTTGCATGCAATCATGTTGAACAAAATCAACTCGACTTGCTATTTGGAAAATAAAAAGAAGTTTTCTATTGGGCACTCTCTCACACACTCACACTCCGTCAAATTGATGCAAATTTTGAAGCAACACTCTCACCATTGAAAGTACAAGCAACTACTATTCACATTGCATGTCATTTCTCCCTCTCTATAGCAATATTGAAGCAACAAATCACCCTTGAGGATTCTTCAAAGCTTCAAGGTGATCTTGTTCTATGTTGTCACTCTATTTTTTTTAATATAAACGTTTGAATGCTTTAGGTGTTAATGTTTTGTTATTGAGCCATTTACATCTTTAGTTACAACATTTCATTTTAGAAAGCTATTGCATTTTACATCTTTTACAATCTCTATCAAAATCTTGGTTGTCGTGGAGGTAAGAATATCGAAAATAGAGTTTAACTAAGGAAAGCCCCTAAACAACCAAACCAAAAACATTTTTCTTTTCTTTTGTGTTATTTCCCCCTTGAAGAAGGATAAACGAAAATCTAGTTCTACCTTTCCATACCTATATTCTTACTTTTCATTTCAATAATTAAATTGTGTTACCATTTTCAGTGTATAAGCATTTGTCATTATGTTTGGGCTTGGTATTTTCGTTGTGTAGAATTACATTTTGTGCATTGTATACTTTTTGTGTCGCATTTGTACTTAATGAAAGCACGTCACAAGGACATTTGTGCTAAGTGTTGGTGTTTGAGGCTGAGACCCTCTCCAAGTCTCATAATCATCTTCAAAACTTGTACTTTCTATTTATGTTTGATTTAAGAAGTGGCTATTAGTGTGCAAACATATATTTTCACCAATCTTTTATAATTGGATATTTGGATTAGTAATAGAATAGTTTATAGTTTTATTTCCAATTATAAACGTTGTGAAGAGGTAATTAGAACAGTTTGTGGAACTGTCAACTCATCCCAATGTATTAAGTGAAGAATTGATTTCAAAAGTTTGTAGTTTTTGTAGGTCACATTTTATTTTGTATAGTGTTGGCATGTTTTTCAATCAAACTTATTGGCATTTTTTTTTAGCTTGAATTCCTCAACCATAAGAATGAGATCACATTTTATGATTGTACAAAATTTCTAGTACAAGTGCACAAAGAAGCCATCAAAGCCCAGTGTCCAGTCTTAAAAAAGATGTCATTTAATTCTTCCTTAATGACTGAACTCATGTAGATTTAATTGCTTGTTTTGATTAAGATAAAAATGGAAAAGGCTCATACCCAATACATAACAACCATAATGGCCAAGCAAAAGGAGCTCACAAGAAGTGAGACAACCAGGAAACTAAAAAACCTTAACAAAGACCAGCTATGCTTTTGATTGGAACATAGAAGCGGAGAGAAACGAGAAACAAGGGTCTTGACCCTAAACAACGGACGTGTCCAACAAGTCATGAGAAGAGGTCTCTATGCCTTCTATGGACTACTATCCAAGCGATATTGTTAATCGGGCTCCCATCGCTAGGGGGCAAGAGGCACCCTCATGGAAAGACCACCAACACCCAAGGGGAAAATAGGAGAACAAGAATGAGGAAGGCAAGCCCCATCCCCAAAAGAAGCGAAGGTCGGCGAGGGGACAACCACAATAGAAGGAGAAGCACCCAAAGGAGGAGGAACGCCAACATGGTCCTCAAGACCCACCAAGATCGAGTCAAAAGCAAGAAGCTCAATAGAAGCCTAGGAAAAGACATCCTCAGAAGACACAATTGAAATAGTCAAGAGATCGTCGTTAACATCCTTCCACCAAGCAGTTGAACTAGAACCAAACTAAAGAGAACAAGATGAAGCCAAGTGGCCAATAGCAAAGCAACCCCTCTAAATCCAACTATTGAGACCAAGGTTGATTCCCAACCATTAGAACCACTTCCTCGAGAAGAGGCTAGGAGACGTCAATATCCACCAAAATATGAGCAAAGGTCGAATACCCGATAAAAGAAATAGAATCATCAGTCTTCCAAAAATGACCAATAGAGTTACCAATGGCCTCAAAACATGAGTCTTCCCAAAATTGGAGGGGGAGATTCAGGAGCCTAACCCAATCTGAACACACATTTAGTGAGCAGATTTAAGGAAGAAGTCCCGGGTTTGAGCAAGAGAGAGTGCTCTCCCCAAGCCCACAGGTGACCCAACACAAAGCCATGATCCTCAACAGAAGCAAAGGTAGCAACAAAGAAGCCTTTTGCACAAGGGAAGAGCTCGATCTTGCCATCCACTAAAGCCCTCCAATAATCCAAAACCCACCTATGCAGGTCGAGAAAAGAGGGTCAAAAATTGGAGAAGCCAAAGATTTAATCGTTTGTTTCCTCAATAAGCTTCCAAAGATTATTTAGGAGCTTCGACTATGATATTGCTCTGGTTTATGCCAAGAAGAGTATTGACAAAAGATGTACCTAATTGAGGATTTATGCCATATCAAGTTCTTTGTGTTCAGACTTGTCATGAGCCTCTAGATATGATTAATACGATATATGTTTATGACTACTTTATGAAATAGATTGTATTGCCTTCTTGCTTGGCCTGAGTTTCATGAGAGAGTCGTCTCCATATATTGCCTCTTCCTTTTACTTGGGCCAGCTTAAGTATCAAATCCTTTCTTGGTAAAGGAAGCTATTTGTTATCCCTTGTTCCCATGCTAAATCGATAAGTCATGACAATTGATGTTTTCCTTTTGTTTTTGGGAGTTAGTACCCAAAAGCAACTACTACAACCTTTAATTATTTGTTTTAGATTGTGCAAGATTGCTCATGAATCAAAACATTGCATGACCTCTCACATTATTAACTTTATTCCACCACTCAAGTAACTTGTTGCAAAGACTTGGGGTAAAGGAGCCACATGCTTTCAAATCTGAAATGTTTTAAATTGGGTTGTCATTTGCGCTATTGATTTCTGCTTGGCAGTGAATTGAAAGTGTCATATCCTTGACTACAAATTTTATGTTGCAAGTATTTGTTACAATCTTCTAGCAATTATTCTTTAGAAGTTTGCTACTATGTATTGACTTTGTTTCAATAGATTGTGGCAGAACTATTTTCCTTGGATGAAATCCAACAAAATCATGTAAAGTTTGAGAGAGATGTCAAATAAAGCATTGACAGTTCTATTGTTGCATTGGAGAACACCATTGGCAATTCTATGGTATAAGCCCAAAGTGTATGGGCTACATAGCTCATTTTGTTGTTCTTGTATGGAAGTATATATACATCAACTATAAATTTAACAACTTGAAACTCTTAATAAGAAAAATATAATTCAACCATGCCCCAACAGGGGGGCAGGATAGATGTACCTTGTAGGATCCCATTGGACCATCATTTTTTCATGGCAACTTATAACTTGTTTAGGGCCCTAGAATCCTTGGTAGTGGAGCTTTCTTGAAGCTCCAACTTGAGTTGTTTCTTGAAGAAAAGTATCTGCATTAACTCTGAGGTGGTTACCCAAACCCATCCACTTTTGGATCATTCCTAGATTGGTAGTTAGTCCCTTATAATTGTGGAATTTGTTTCCATGTTTTTTTTATCATTTTTGCCTTTGGTTTTGTTCATAATAGTCGGGAGACGCATCTCCTACCCCTTGAGACACGTCTCGGAGATGGAGACGCGTCTACGATACTGTATTGGTCTCCAGAGACGCCTCATCCATCCAGGAAACCTTCCAGACGTCTCCTATTGTCTCCCAAGTCTCCAAAAATTAAAACCGACGTCTCCTACAAAGTCTCTTGCCAGTCAAAGGGTCAAACATTGAAAACAATGCACAGTTATCTCAAAAACGTGATTTTTTTAAGTCTTAAGCCTCATTGTTTAATCATGCAACTAGAGAAGAGAGCAATTGGGCTTTGGTAAGTCGTATTTTTTATTTTTTTTTATTTTATTTGCTTGTTTTTAATTTTTTTCATTTTTGCTTGGTTCAAACGTAACTTCGTGCTCTCGATGCCCATGCATGGTGAACACTGAACACTGAAAGTGAATGCATTATTATAGTGCAAGCACTATTTTTCATCGGAGATGGAGACGTGTCTTCGGTACTGTATTGGTCTCCAGAGATGCCTCATCCAGCCAGGAAACCTTCCAAATGTCTCTCGCCGTCTCCCAAGTCTCCAAAAATTAAAACCAATGTCTCCTGCAAAGTCTCTTGCCGGTCAAAGGGTCAAACATTGAAAACAATGCACAATTATCTCAAAAACATGATTTTTTTAAGTCTCGGGCCTCATTGTTTAATCATGCAACTAGAGAAGAGAGCGATTGGGCTTTGGTAAGTCGTATTTTTGATTTTTTATATTTTATTTGCTTGTTTTTAATTTTTTTCATTTTTGCCTGGCTCAAACGTAACTTCGCACTCTCGATGCCCGTGCATGGTGAACACTGAACACTGAAAGTGAATGCATTATTATAGTGCAAGCACTATTTTTCAGATTGTTTTATTTAGCATCACCAGTAATCTCGACAAGAGCATTGCCCTTGTTTAAAATCGTGGAATCTGTAGATTCCACGATTTTAAACAGGGGCAATGCTCTTATTGAGATTACTGGTGATGCTAGCAGATAGAAGCTAAATAAAACAATTTGAAATGAGTGAAATTTTAAAATAGGCTTGCACAGTTGCACTATAATAATGTACAATAGCCAATACTGAATACATTATACCGCCCTTGTGGAAATTACTAGTGATGCTAAATAAAACAATATGAAAAATAAGCTTGCACTATAATAATGTGGCATGTGTAATACCCTTTTGTCTTCATCTGCCGAATGTCAAGCAAATGTATCCGACTTTGCATTGATTTATTGATTCATTTTTTTGTTGAGTGTGTTGTGTGCATTGTGCAATCAATAATCATGATTCATTTTCATAATTTCTTCAAAAACATGTTTTTCTCTGTTTCTTTTTTCATAACTTTAGCTATAGCGATTAAATGGTGGAGCCATTAATTTTTAAATTATTCTTTCTATAACTGTTATGTCTAAACTCTAATCATAATGTCTTTTTGTTTTGTTTTGAGTGGGGGAAACAAACAAGGCTTGTATCTGTTGTGGAAGTATTTTGATCGTGTTCCGGGCCCAAAGGGTTCAGGTGGAACAACCACGATCTCATGTAAATTATGCCCAATGTCATGGCAAGGTACTTACACGAGGGTGAGGGCTCATTTCCTTCACATACCTAGAAAATGTGTTGATCCTTGTATAAATGAGGTGGAATGATATGAGGCTGTGAGGGTTCAAAAAAGGGTTGATGGTAAAGTTTCTAATATGAGCTCTCACGCTTCAACAACAGGGGCAACTGCTGCAAATCAAAATCAAAATAGAGAGGCAGAGGTGGATGTCTCTTCCAGAGATGTAGCAACAGAAAGTTCTCACAAGAGACCACACATAGGTAGCTCAAACCCCATTGGTAGATTATTTGATGTGCAAGGCTGAGAAGCGGTTGATGCAACAATTGCATGCTTCTTTTATGCCAATGGAATACAGTTTAATGTTGCTCAATCACCTTTCTATACAGTGATGGTTCAAGCAATCAGAAATGCACCAACTAGATATAAACCACCTATGTATGAAAAGCTTCGCACTACTCTAATTGATAAAGAAAAAATTCAATTAGACTAGCAACAAACTGCACCATTGAAAAGAGTGTGGGTTTCAGAAGGATGCAACATTGTGATGGATGGGTTGACGAATACTAGAAACCGTCCACTACTTAATATCATGGTAACATGCAACAAAGGGCCTTATTTTTTGAAGGCATTAGATTGTTCAAGGCAAGAAAAAAATGCAGAGTTTCTTTTTAACCAGCTATGTGACGGCATTAAGGAGGTAGGGGCATCACATGTAGTCCAAATTGTTATAGATGTTGCCCCTGTTTGTAAAGCAGTAGGCATGCTAGTGCAAAAGAAATACAAGCATATATTTTGGACACCATGTTGTGTGCACTCGTTGAATAATGCACTCAAAGATACTAGCAAGTTTGAGTGGGTTTCAACTCTCATAGAAAAGGGTAGAAAAATTCAAATGTTCATATGTAACCATCACCAAACACAAGCTATTTATCGAAAATTTGCTAAGGTGGAGCTTCTCAAACCAGTTGATACAAGGTTTGCTTCTTATTTTATTCTTCTTCATCGTCTTTGTGAAGTGAAAGGTGCTTTGTGTTCCACGGTAGTTAGTGATGCATGGGCAACTTGGAGGCAATCTACATTAGATGATGCAGTTGAGGTGAGAGGTATGGTCCATGATGATCGTTTTTGGGCTGATATTAAATTTGTTGTGGACTTTATTCAACCCATATGTGAGGTGATCAAATTTGTAGATTCAAACAAGCCATGTTTGAGGGAAATTTATGAAGAGATAGATTCCATGTGTGAACGAATTAAAAAAATAACAGATGCAAAAGATCCTTCACTATATCCTTTGATAGAAGAAAAGTTTCATGGAAGATGGAACACTTAACACACCTCTTAATTGTGCTGCCTATGCCTTAAATCCTAAATGGCATAATATACAAGAGACTAATAAGAGAGCTCCATATGAGGATTGAGAGGTAATGAAGGGATTTTGGGTTGCAATAAAAAATATATATGGCCAAGGTGAGGAAGCATCAGTTATGAGGAGTCAATGGAATAAGTTTTCATGTGGGCATGGTGATTTTTCTTTTGTGGAAACTTTATATGATATGCGAACCAAGAACGACCCTATAGAGTGGTGGTGGAACCATGGAGGTGAAACACCTGAATTGCAATCATTTATAATAAGATTACTCTCACAAGTAGCTAGCTCTTCATCTTGTGAAACAAATTGGAATACTTATGGTTTTATTCATTCACTGAAGACGAACCGATTGGGGTCAAAGAAAGCAGAGAACCTGGTGTACATTCATAGCTCACTTCGCCCTCTCTCTCTTGTGTAGATCTTGCATACAAGGAGGGTCCTTAAGTAAAATGAGACCAAATTTCACCTGATGGAGATGTTGCACCCATAGTGGATGAAGTGGTTGAACTAGATGGCCTTACTAATTTACCCCAATTCAACTACCAACAGAGGAACCTGAGTTAGAGAGTGTTAAGTATTTGGAGAGCATGATAGCTAAGGACCTTGACATGGATGATGTGGTGTAGATGATATGAGATATTAGATAGATTTCTGATTTTTGTTTTTTGTTTGCATATAAGCCAATCAAACTATCAATATTTCTAAATTTCAATATTTAATCAAATCAACTAGATACATCAATCTAGACTATAGATCTTGAAATTTGAAATGAACTCCTTTGGCTGGTATAGTTTGTGCCTTGGATTGGTGTTCATTCATAAAATTTTGCTATGTTTGAAGGTTCTGATAGCCTATATTTTCAGGAATTTCTAATTATTCAATTTATCTCAAAATAAAATGGTGTCTCCAGTACCCCATCCTCCCTATTTTCAAAAATAATCTTCGGTGCCCTAGTGCACCAATCTCATTGTCCCTGTCTGTTACTGATTCTCCTGGGTTTGTTGGGACTGGTGGAGGAGGATTCCTGGAACTTTATGCCTAGGTGGACCTTGGAATTAGATCCTTTGTTTATTCAGCCTATTCTTTGTGATTCGCATTATAGGGACTCAACTCAGAATCAACAAAACAAATTTTGTCAAACAAATCTCAGTCAAAAACAACAAATTTCTTCAAAAATACATATCATACCAGAAATAATTCTAGGAAATGTATCAAACTGACTCCTGGTGGGAGTTTGGGGTGACTCTAGCACCTCAGTGAGGATTCCAGGGGCAGCTATAATCTTCCATTTGTCAACAAATGTTTAATCACTAATTAATGAATTTCTTCAGCTTGGGGCAGGAATCAGGGCTTATAAGGGAACAAGACATTTCATTCAAATTAATTTCCACTGCATTTTCCCTCACTGTGAAATGTTGGCAGTGTGAGCACTTTGAAGCTGGAGGTTGCCTTGAAAGACTTGGGTTGCCTGATGCATTAGTAGTTAAAATATGCTGTTTTTGTTGTTATTTTCTCTACCAGCCACCTTGGAGATGTTTGATATACTCTCTGATTGGTTTGGAGACTAAATGGGACTCTAAATTCGTTGATGTTATAGTAAGTTCTTGATCTACCATTGCCTATAACTTTTAGTCGGTGCTCCTGATGAGAGAATCAGTAGGATTTTACAGGTAGCTTGCATATTGTATTGTCTTTTCATTGATATGCTCTGAAGCTTGCCTTCTGCTTGATCTGTAGTCTCCTCCTGCTTCTCTTTTGTAGGTTGTTTTGAAAAAGGCTCAATTGGATATCCTCAGTCCTGTTTTCCCCGCTAACTGCATCGTTGGGCAATGAGTGAGACACATTCTCGCCAAGTGGCCATGCTCATGACAGCCTCTGCATCTGAACAGGATGTTCCCATTCAGCTCCCCCAAATCTAGGAATATTTGGTCCAGGAGTGGTTTTTATAAACCAATGTTCACATAGATACTAGCATAGTTCAGAACCCCAGGTATGTGGGCTAGTGGTAGAAGACAAGCCTAGCATGTGGATGGCAAACATTGGGTTCATACATTGGCCTTTTATATCCTCTCTTGAAACCCAAAAAACAAAAAAAGTAGTTTCCAAATTATTAAAAAATGAAACCTGAGAGTACTCATCGTCACTTTCAAGTTTCATGCCTTTCCTTAAGTACACTAATCTTGGGGACTTAGAGACTACCAGATAGGTATTATATAAAAAGAGAAATTTCTAATGGAAACAAGCTTTCTTGACATCGTTTTCAGAATCAGCAATTGCACTACACATATAATGTAATGTAAGATCATCAGATCCATAAATACTTCTCTAAACAAAAGTTGGATGAATTTCTTTGGTTTTCTTTTCGAAAAGTTCACGAACCATCTACTGTTGCTCATTGAAAACATTAATGATACAACGAGCAGAAATTCTCTTAAAGAGGCTGGTCGGTTAGGAAAATATGAATCTTACGAACTTTTATCTAACAAAATGCAACACAAATTTCAGTAACATCCTCTCACGACAGTCTAATTGAAGTATAAACAAAAGTAGACAATATATCTCAATACAAATAAACAAATAGCCCAATTCACATGTAACTTCCTTACCTGCAGAGACAACTAATAGTCTGGCTAATCAGATTAGTACAAAACAAATCCAAGAAAATTTTGAAAGTTTTGAGTGTCATAAGTACATATACCCATTTAAAATTGCATAATCTTGAAAATACAGAGGATTGCAAGTGGCAGGAAACTAGATGTTATTAACAGCGTGCCATGAGTTTCCTTCTTACATGGATGTATCATGCAAGGTTATTTGATTGGATAGCAGTTGGAGTTTCTTTGACTTGCCAACTTGTGTGCAAAGTTTATCAATGTACATTTTTACTGTACCTATATGCATTCTGACATGATAAAATAACATATAGACCTCAAACAGAAACAATATTTGGAAATGGTACAAGTTTCCATATAAGCAAAGCAGTTTAAGGGAAGAGCTTCTTGGCCAGGATCATCCAGTTAGCAAACAAATTGCTAGAGTGGCTCCAAAGTCATAGATGCAAATATACTTTACCGCTAAAAGAATTGGCTCAATTGGAATTGACCAAAAATGATGCTACAACACAAGCATAAGTTAGTCCAAAAATGTTATGCATCCTCCACCTGCACATACAGACTGGCCTGTGGATGAAGGCCCGCTTCCCTCAGAGATAATGCAAACTTGTCTGGACCATAGACAACTCGAGGAAAACTTGTGACTAAGCTGTATTTTTCAGCATTCAAGCAATTCAAGGAATCAACATAGTCATAAAGGGATTGAATCATTGCTGAGCTATAAAATCTCCGTTCTTTGCGCTCTCCATTAGGAAACCGCACAAGGACCTATGAAAGAGAAAAACACCAAAACATCAAATTATCAGTAATATAGAACAGTAAATCAGCCAAAATATAAATATAGCTACAATATATGACAAAGTACATGGTCACTGGTAGAGTCTGCAGGAGGAGTAAACATAGATGAGACTTGGTAAGAGACTTGATGCTATTAACTCAAATGATCAATAAATATAGCTCAAATATCTAGACAAAGTACATAGTTACTGATAAAGGCTGTGGGAGAGCTAAAGATCAATGAGACTTGCTCAGAAGATTTGATGCATACTTTTTCTAAATATGTCGTTAGGGAAAGACACAATCAAGTAATCTTGGCTACAGCCACTCTTCATAAATGAGGCTTTATAAGATGGCTTGTACTAGTACTTTTCTTTATAGCTTTCCATATAATCTGATTGTATACTAATACATTTGGAACAGTTGTAGCATTAAAAATTGCATTTCCTTCAATCATAATATGCATATAAGAGGTCTCGTAAACATGTTCAAATGAACAAATTATCAAGTTAAAAAAACGATAATTTAACTAAGCTAAGGAAAAAAATCATTGCAATAAATCACACTACAGCTCGAGTAATTATTGAAACTCCTCTAGCTCCGACAACACTGTTTGAACGGTTATATTTTCTAATTTTTTATGTAGCAGGAATTCTGAAGATGAGGATAATAGAATTGACATTGTACTTTGAAAAGTCCCCCCTTGTCAATCTCCAAAAAAGCTGAATGGATAATTATAATTTTACCAACAACAATCTGAAACACATTATTCGCACACTCCAACATGAACCTGATATGCGCTGAGAGGCATTCAAAATACACAAGGCACCAATCCCACCACAAGTGTCAGAACATAGAAAGAAACCTGCAAGATTAACTATTTATTGCAATTTACATCATCACAATAATTGATGCTTCCTGTTCAATGGTATTAACATGCAAAGATTGTTTTCCCTTTCCAGCCATCTTTGGGATTTAAAGTTATGTTCTAAACCATTTGGTTGGCTGATGTTGTTTATAGACATGCTCTGTAAAACTAAATGAATTGGCTCAATGCAAGTAGCAGATTTTTTCTTCAAACCATTTTCATTTCAAACATTTTTAAATTGTTGTATGTGTTGGCTGCAAAATCAACACAGTTTCGATGTTTCCAATACATCTTCTGACCCCTACTCCAAAGATGATTGGCAATAAGTACAGTACTATTAATTGTAAGGAGGTGGCAAAGGGAGAAGTTGGCATGACCGGGCTCATATAGTGCAATATTCCCAATAATAGGTAGTAGCAGGTGTTTACAGTAGTGATGTATCAAAAGTAGGATATCTGGTTAGGCTTTTGGACCTTATGGAAGATAGTTTGAGTTTTGATTGGGCATTGTATGATTCCTTAAAAACATGAAGTAAGGTGATGACTAAGGTGATGATTGTACGGCACTTGCATAGATTTTGTCAACGAGTCACTAGTCTGGTTTCATATCTTGGCATGGAGAGCCAATCACTAGTGTGTCACAAAGAAGTGTTATTGACATAGGGAGAGCAAGAATTACAAGATTGTCATCACTCCAAAGCTCCAGTCCATGAGGATTTATCTCTAATTTGGCTCTCTATCTCCTTAATGTTGAAGTTCATCTATGGCTTCTCAAAACTTTTCATCCTGATTCCTAACCAATTCTCAAAAATGATGGTTCTAGACTTCAATTTGGAGATTGGTTCAGATGCAAGCTATTGAAGCCAAGGGTGTTGGCAAAACACCATCCCCTTCTCACCGAGAGGATACGTCAAATGCTATTGATGAGCTACGAAGTGAAATACAAATCTTGTGCACCTACTGTGGAGATGTTGGAAGAGTTTTACCTAGGTTGAATGTTCATCACTTTCATGGGAATTTGGAGGTTGTTAGTGATTACACTATTCCATTTCTCTGCGATTTTTCCATCCATCGATCTCGACGTTGATAGGGGATTTGCTACAGAGTTTAGTTTCCTATGTTGGCCGGTGATTGTAGAAGTTGGTGGGCATCAAGCAAGCCCCATGTGGAGTCAAGGAGTTGTGGGGTGTGGTATAGTGTTTTGTCTCCATGATTTTGTAGAATGTTTGTACTGGTCCTTCTAATATCAGACGAGAACTTCAAGTAGCTGGTTGCTATTGCAGCTATCATATAGTTAATATGTTTGCTTATGTTTACTAGTACAAGCCCTTGGTAGCTTTTTCTTGGTAAAGTATTGTAATACTGTCTATATCATGGACAAGGGCCTCTATAAAACCCCCACTAATATATCTTAAAATATATAAATTATGTAGAAATTTTAGCATAGTTAATAACTTAATATATACTATATTTAATATTTATATAAATAATAAATTATTAATATATATCTATTAAACCAGGTCTTCCCAATGCTCGTATAAACTTCAAGAAAATGAAAGAAATAGGGCTGAGTCCCAATATTGTGGCCATGCTTATTGGCATCTGCAAGGATGGCCTTGTTCAGGAAGTCATGAAACTAGTTGGTGAAAGTGTCAAACGGGAAGCATAACCAAAGTAAACATATACACAAACATAGTGGAATGGTTTTGCAAGGGATTGAAGCTCAACAACACCAAGAGGATTTTCAGAAAAATGCAGGACAAACACATTGTGTCCAATGCCTTTAGTTACACCATATTGATTTAGGGTTTCCACAAGGATTGAAAGCTCAATGACGTCCTCAAATTTTTATGCTTGAGATGCATAATAAGAGTTGTAAACCTAATGCTGCCACTTATGTAGCCTATATTGATAGTTTTGTAAGGAGCAACTATGTTATCAAACCGGCAAAAAAAACTGTATACCTGAGTATGATTCGTTTCCAAATGGAGTTTAGGCACAAAATTCTTGTGGAATCAGGCAAGGTATGCTTTTTCTAGGGTGGATTCATTTAGAGTCATCAAGAAGCATACCTAGATGATTCCAACTTAGACAAGGTGTTTTCATAGTGATTCCAGTGGTGAACATAAATTTTAATACATTTTGTTCAACCTTTTTTACCATAAAACATGACTGAAACCTTAAATGACATTATTTTTCACTACATTTTCACCAACATTAGCAAATGAAGATCCAGACTCTTAACAGCATGGTTAAGCCTTTTTCTGGTTGCATTCACACCATGGGCCAGCTACCATTTTCTCCAAGCTTCTTCTCCCTGCTTGCCATCAAAATGCTTTTTTATTGTTGTCAAGAATTTTTTCTTTTCTTTACGTGAACTTAGCTTGTAGTATTATTTAAGTTTAGCTTTAATTTTAAGTTTTTAAATTTATTAAAATTTTATTAAATTTAGTATTGTTAAATAAGATTATTAATCTTTCAATTATTTTTAATGAAGTTTATTTTTATTAAACTTAATTTATTGGTGTATAATGTATGTTAAATACATATTATTTATATTAAATTATATTAATTAGTATTAAATTGATTATTTATTAAGTTTAGTATTCTTTAATATTTATTTAAATCAACTATCCCTATCCCTATCCCCTGAAGATGAGGTTTTTTTGCGTGGAGAACATGTCCCCTGGAAGATTCTATAGGATGTGCCTGACTTGATAACATTGTCATTTACCAAAATTTAAAAGAATTATTAATAAATTATATTTGTTTCTAGAATATTATTACAGAAAATATATTATGCCCCTACTATTTACTAAGCTAAAGGACATATTGACTATGAAATTATTTCAAATTATTTCAAAAAATTGAGTGAATGTAAACAATACCAGCGTTATATTATTTGAAATATATACCTGTGTAACATTAGACCCTTTCTCAGGCTCCACACCCAATGCCACAGCCTTTTCTTGGCGCCGCCTTTCTAAAGCTGCTTCTCTCTCGGCTGCTTCCTGAGCAACTCTTGCCATAGCCTCTTCCTCTTCCTTACGCCTCCTCTCAGCTTCAGCTGCTTCTCTTTGCAAGCGCTCTGCCTCTGCTTGCTTTTCCCGCTCTCTGGCCTGCCCAGACACAAAGATATGTAATAAAAATATATGCCATAAAGGATTCCGGTGTGCTATCAAATTTAAATATGGGAGCAGAATTCTCAAAGTCTTTATATTTTGTTTATTGCTGGTTCTCATCACCATGGTAAATTTCAATATGAAAAATTATAGGATCACAAAGTATATAGAGGGTTGTGAAAAATGTAACAGTTACCTGATCGGCTTCAAGAGCAGCTTGATATGCAGCATCCTGTTCTTCTCTTAGTCGCCTATTATGTCTCCTCTCTTCCTCCTCAATACGGGCTGCAGCAAGTACAGCTCCGCTTTCTTCTACTACCCTCTGAAGAACTTCCAGCAACTCTGATGGCGTCTTTGGGCCTTCAACCTGTTAGTGCAATCAGAAACTCCTCCTTATCAAAAATGCAAAGAAATACACAAACACAGTTTGATAGCCACAGCTTTTAATGTTCCAAATTTTTTGTTGAAATTGTTGCTTTAACTTTTCCTTATGAAGACATTTCTCTGTATGAAAGTGAGGATCAGGAAACAAATATAACATTAAAGAGAAGACATTTATGTGGTTCCTGTAAATATAAGAAACTGGGCAAAAGAGCAAATAGAAGATAATGATGGAAAAAAATTAGCATATATGATGTTTGCTAATTTTGATGGTGCAAGCCAAAGGTTCTTGAACTAAAATCAGATAACTGTCACAGAGAAACAGCAGCATGCACTTTCCACACCTCAAAGCAAAGCCACAGTTTACAGTCATTTCCGGCAAATGAAATGTATCTATAATTCTCATACATTGCAAGAAATACAAAATTTAA
This sequence comes from Sequoia sempervirens, assembly GCA_007258455.2. NCBI lineage: Eukaryota > Viridiplantae > Streptophyta > Pinopsida > Cupressales > Cupressaceae > Sequoia > Sequoia sempervirens. The sequence goes on along the minus strand of VDFB02054185.1, from coordinate 12,403 downwards.
AAGGTCATTCACATTTTCTGAGAGAGAAACATAGCAAAGAGCCAAACACACACAGAGCATTTCCTGTTTTGCTCAACAATGATAGGAAGTATAATAGTGGTTATTAATTACTAATTCGTAATTATCAATTAGAATTTCAAACAATCAAAACAGAGGCCATCAAGTCTGTTGAAAACCTCATATTTTCTACATTTCATAGAAGTGAGGTAACTTCACTAACTAATCCCCAGAGATAAGTTTGTTCAGATAACACATCGGAAAGCCCATTCATACTACAATTTATGAACATACAAAAAGATTTTAGTGAATACCTAGCAGTAATTTGATTCTTGTAAAGTTAATAATGGACTAATATTGTTTGAAAATTATGTAATGTAACTAGGTGTTAGAAAAAATCATAGAAAATAATTCCAAGGTGAATGAAAAGATCTTATTGCCTTGGAATAATCATGCACAACACTACAAAACCTAATAAAATTTAATCAAATGAATATTGACTGAAAAGGTTTTATACAACAGACAATCAATCTTAACATGCAATGTAAAGGCAAAGATAATGCAATGGGATTTAACCTTGGTACACAAACCTCTCAACATTTCTAGAGCCCAATATCTGTGGCATCCCTCTTTTCTATCTCATTTTTAGATGATTTTGCATTGACATACAGACTAGTAGAGATATCTTAAATACATCTATCTAAAAGACACAGAGAGATATCAGTTTCAAGGTGCCTATATATCCCATGTAACAAATTCAAAATAGATGCCTCCAAAATAATAAATTTGTAACAAATTTGTAACAGGTGCCTCAAAACTGATATCTTAGATAGATATATTTAAGATACCTACATTAATTTATTACATCCATAAATGGACACATAAATTTTAACTTTTATTTCAGAGCGGTTTTATTTTATCTATATAATTTACTTTATTTTTACTTGAAGAGCATCTTATTTTTCTATAATTTTCAAAAACCAAATGAAAACAAATTATTTACCATAGTACTTTCAATATTGAAGAAGTTTATTATTTCAATAGTTTTACTAATTTATTTACTAAAATACATTGCTATTTCAATAGTTTTACTAATTTACTTACTATTTTATTTACATTTAAACCTTTTTTTTTTCCTATTTTTGGCTTCTTTTTTCTTTCTTTTGTTTTGATTTTGTTTTGAAAAGGATAGTAAATATTCTATGCTTATATGCTACTTTTGATTCTACCTTTTGAAAAGCCGCCATTCATTATAAATAATTTCATTTCTCTGCTGTCAAACGTTTTGTTTAATATTTGTTTTGTTAGATTCTTGTTTTCCTGACTGAAGAGATTTTAAACGGTCATGCCAATACACTCCACCCTTGCTCCCACTGTAGGTTAAGCCTCTCAGCATAATTATTTTATGTTAGTCACAAAATGGATTAGAGAAACCATAATCACACACTGAATAAAAACCATAAATATAGGAAAAAGTAATATTAAACTACTACTGTGTTTCCATTCTAAAGCTGAACACCTTGAATGTAGCTTGCCAAGTGTGATCTTTATTCAAATGACTTATTAATAAAATGACCAAAGTTGATGATAACCAAAATATGGCAGTCTATAATTGTAGATCCCTAGATGAAAACACTTGTATGGTCAAATTAGAAACTAGTGAAAAAGGCTAAGCAATAGAATGTATCAAAGTCCGCCAATAGATTCTAGATAGAAAAAATATGTTCTAAAAACATTTGATCAAAATATGCTCTGCATACATCTGTAATAATTTCTCTAGTTTATAATGCAAAAATGTGACAAAAGGATGCGACTAGAGAAAGAAAGGAAGGCTTTCTAGAAGGTGAAAAAGAAGAACATGACATTGTCCGAAGGACAAGAGGAAGGTGGGGACAGGTCATAGTAAAGTTACAACTCCAATAGCAAATGCAATCCCCGTTGGATTAAGCAAACCATAGAAATAGGCAAATCTAGAAGTTGATAATCAAATTAGGTTTCCTAGAAAGAGGAAATAACAGATAGGAAAGAATTGGCAAAGCAATGACACAAGGATCCAAGATTGGAAGCGGCCTCAAGGAAGAATTACGACAAAGCAGATCCAACAGTTTCCTCATACCTAGAGTCCAAAGATTGTCCAAGATTAGAAATATGAAAACCCATGGCTGCTTCTAGGGTAAAATACTAAAATACACTGAAAATATGGAAGTTTCCACATCAAGAAAGCTCATGATCAACATAAGCGATGAAACCCTCAAGAAAGTAATTGATAAAAGAAAAGAGACATCCCTCATCGCCAAAATTGTTAGTTATTGGCCTAGGAAGGATAGATTACTCAAGTGGTGCAGAACAAAATAGGGTGAAGAAATCAAAGTTAAAATTCCTCCCGAAAAGGTTCTTCTTATAGAGTGCTGATCAAAGCAGTTCTATCAAAGGATTGCAAGAGATGGCCCTTGGATGATTTATGGCATGGGGATTTCCCTACAAGAGTGGGAACCCAATTTTAATGCAATAGAATGTCATATCTCCTTGGCCCTGGCTTGGGTTCACTTATATAACCTACCAATGGAATATTGGAATTCAGAAACAATTTCTCAAATCAAAGACTCAAGAGTCACTTATATCACCGGATAAGGATCTAATGGCAAACAATGTTGGGAACTTTGGAGCTTGACAAAAATATGCATTATGTGGAATTTCAAAGCGGATCATTTGAAATCAAGCCTTGGAGAGTGATCACAACAAATAGAATTGGAAGGAGGGCCAATGAAATTTGGACATGCTAGGTTGGAACAAAGTGAGGAAAATGGGTAGCTAGAGAAAATGGGAGAGAGTAGCTAGGCAAAAGGAAAAAAATTGTGATGACAAGACAAACATCAAAGAGACTAAAAGCGCAATAGATCACAAAACAAGAGAAATTAAGGGAAAGAAGTTCCAATTTTTTATATTGCATTAAAGGAATTTAGCATTTTAGACCAATTGAGGAAGGTAAGATCATAGGCAACAATTGTCAGCCAGAAATATCTTCAACAGAAGAAGATTGATTAGAAAATCCAAAGGCTGAGCAGGCCCGAGCAAATTCAAGGATGCTCACTTTTAAAAATGCCCATCAGAATTTATGGGATAAAAATGACGAAAACCCTTCGGTGGATTTTCTTATCTCTACAGAAGATGGGAAAATCACTCAACTAAAATGGAGGCTTTGGCACAAGGCAAAAAAGAAATTAAAAGGGGAGACCTCTAGAAAGATACTGAGATAAAAAAGTAGAGGAAGAGAGAGGGCAAATGAAGTTGACAAAAATGCATTTAAAATTTCGGAAGGGAAAGACCCTTCTAAGAGGTCAATGATAATCCTCATGAGGAACATTAAGGGCTTAAATGCCCCTAACAAAAGATGTTGGATACAAAGTCAAATAGACTCCTCAAAGGTGAATATGATAATCTTGCAAGAGACTAAATGGCGAACCAAGGAGACTGGTTCAAAATTAGAGAACTAGAAAAAATGGTGAAGGGGCCTCTAGAGGATTGGGTCTTCTATGGTCAATGGATTTGGTGGAGTTTAAGAAGATTGAAATAAACCAGAGTTGGCAGCTCTTCAAAATATCAAACTTTCATTCAAAACTCAATTTTTATTTAATTAGCATATACAGCCCAGCTGGACAACTAAAGAAGGCTCTTGTATTGAATTAGATATTAGACCTTAATCTCCTAGGAGATAAAAAGGCAATCATTGGTGGAGACTTCAACACCACAACAAATACTAAGGAGCATAGCAGCATTAAGCGTTTGGGGAAAAAATCGGCAAACCAAAAGTTCAGGATTTTTTGAAAAAATCGGGAAAAGATCGGGAAAAAATCGGATTTACAAAAAAACACAAAAAATTGAAGAAAAACAGTCAGAAACTACTTTTTTTAAAAATTTAATGGCATTTCCATAGCACACAGACATTGAGAGCAAATAAAATATAGAGTTCAATCCATGAATTATAGAAAATAGATTTTTGTTGGTTATATTCATATCGCTGATTACATTGCACAAAACATACAACAACTGCATAAATATCAGATGTGACAGTTGTCTATGCTATTGCATTTTTCATACATGTCTACCAAAGCATTTTATCAAACAATTCACTGCCTTGCTGCTATGGCTAAAATCCTAAAACAGGTGCTTTTGAACAAGTTATGGATGCTTGGAAAAAATCTATCAAAGCATAATAGTAAGCAATAGCATAGACAAGGCAGTGAACTGTTTCAAAAAATGCCTGAAAAGAAATGTGGTCTCATGGTGATGGAATGCCATGACAATCCATAGCAATTTGCTTGTCATGGCATTAGTTATGGCATTCCATCACCATGAGACCACATTTCTTTGAAGCATTTTTTCAAATAGTTCACTACATTTTCTATGCTACCACAATTTTCATACATGTCTACCAAAGCATTTTATCAAACAGTTCAACGCCTTCATGCTATGGCTACAAGCCTAAAACAGGTGCTTTCAAACAAGCTATGGATGCTTGGAAAAAATCTACCGAAGCATAATAGTAAGCAATAACATAGACAAGGCAGTGCATTGTTTGAAAAAATGCCTCAAAGAATTGCAGTCTCACAGTGATGGAATGCCATGACAATCCATAGCAATTTGCTTGTCATGGCATTCGTCATGGCATTCCATCACCATGAGACTACATTTCTTTGAGACATTTTCAAAGCAATTCACTGCCTTGCATCTATACCACATTTTTCATACATGTCTACCAAAGCATTTTATCAAGCAGTTCATTGCCTTGCTGCTATGGCTAAAAGCCTAAAACAAGTGCTTTCAAACAAGCTATGGATGCTTGGAAAAAATCTATCAAACATAATAATAAGCAACAAGCCATGGTCTCGTGGTTTTTGCATGAAAATCAGCTTGATTTTATTCACGTTTTTTTGCAGATTTTAAACACGTTTTTTTGGCGATTTTGCAGTTTGAAACGGAAAAAAATCATTGACCAAAAAGTCAACGATTTATTCAAAAAATCGGGGAAAAAATCGTCCAGCCTGCAGATTTTTAAAAATCGCGATTAATCAGGATTTTTTGCAGATTTATGCTTCTATGCTAAGGAGAAACACTAAAGGGGTGTTGCGCATGACTCAATCTCAGAAGGACTTTACAAAATTTATTCAAAGGAATAATTTAATGGATTGCATCCCAAATAAGGAAATAATAAGATTATAGATTATTCTTATTAATTCTTAGTAAGAATTTGTAATTATTTCTTCTTTTTATTATCTTTAATCTATAATTTATAATTATAGATTATTATTATAGATTATAGATTATAATTATGTTTCTCTTTTATTAAGTTTATAATTATAGATTATAGATTATAAATATCTTGCTCTATTAGTATAATTTTAGATTATAATTCATTTTTATAGATTATAGTTTATAAGATTAATCTTGTTTTTTCTTTGTATTTTTAATTATTTCCTCTTTTATTTCTTGTCTTTGTTTTTAATTAATCTTTAGCATTAATCTTCATCTCATAACATTAACCATTAGCATTAATCTCTTTTCTTTAATCTTTTAGAATTATTAATCTTCAGCCTTGATATTATATTGTTGTATCTTTTACCTTTATTGATTATTCGTTTTAATGAATTTTAAGATTTTGTCCTTTTGATTTATTCTTTTATTTGATTTATCCTTCTAGCTTTTATGTTTTTTGCATCTTTCTCTTTACTCTCAGACCTTGTAGTTGACTCCATTTTTTCTTTTTCTTTCCTTTCTCCTTTTTCTCTTGGTCCTTTCTTTTCTTCTTGCATTCCTTTCTCTCTGTCCTAGTCATCCTTATCCTTGAACCGCGTGCCCCCCTTCCTCCTCTCCTCTATCTCTCTCTTTTTAGCTGATCTTGGTCTGCAACAAGTCATTTTCTCCTTCAGCTCTCTTTCATCCTGATGAAGGATCACATAGTGTGATTTGAAACGTTGATGACAAAAATAGCTACACAATCGAATCCAGAAATCTTATTCATATAAGCTTGATGGATTGTGGAAACTTGATATCCTTAAACATGTACAGGGCTAATGTGGAAGTCCCAACTATGGTGCAAAGGGAGGTGTGCATATATTTTTGTGTTATAACACAACTCTGACATTTTGTATGAATTTATCCTAGGGCTAAAAGTAACTAAAGATACATGTGCGCTCATATGCTATTAGGTGGAGATCAATTCATATAGATAACTACAATAAATTGCAACAGGTTATCAACATGATTAAGTGGCATGGACAATGAAAGTAGACTTCATGCAAAAAAATTGCAATGGTTAAAAGTTGTGCTAGGGTTTACTTCGACTGTGTTTTTTTGTTCATTTGATTGCTTCAAATTAATCTAAGTTCCTATTCCAACTAAAGTTTGTGGTTTAAATTGCAATTTGCTTTTTCCTAGCTGTAGTGATGCTTGTGGAATGTTATGCAGAGGGCAAGACTATATTGGCCACAATTTTGGGTTAATGGTCATGGTGAATTGAGAAATTCTTAATAGAATAATAATCCCAAACGCATTGGTGACATCATTTTAAATTTTTATTGGAGATCCATTAGGTGACAATTCTAATAAACTAAGGTTTAGGGCCTAACTAACCTCAATAGAGCATATCTAAGCAAACACCAATTCAAGTGTAGTGCCCTTCTTTGTATATATGCCATTTCAAAATGTGATGTCCCACTTTATTCCTGAATATCAAACCCCAGGCATTGACAAATATTAATAGCTTTTCCCTGTGAAGGCCGACCCAATTAAGACCATCAGCGATAGAATAAAGGTGGCTGACCTAGGAAAAATATAATATAAATTAAATGGCAGCAGTGGGGGCTGACTTATTAAAAATAATAAATAGATTATTAGGGGCAGCGATCACCCAACAACAGGTAAATAAATAAGTTATAAACCATAAAAAGGCAATGCTTGAAAGAGGGGTGCATCCTTTGTAAGGGATGCAATGATTATAAAGGGTGTGACTATTCACCCCCCCAGCCCCCGTCCCTCCATGAAGGATATATAAAGGAGGTTGAATCATTTGTGAGAGGCATCAATTGGGATCAATCAAGCAGATTGGAAACAAGAAATAAGGATTGGAAATTATAAGAGATCTATTGGATTAAATATTATTAGCAAGAACATATTTGGGAAGTAAGTTTAAAATATAATTATAAATATATATATGATCAGGCAATAGTGATTATTGTAAGTTTAAATTTAATTAGAAATATATATATATGATCATGCAATGATGATGCTTGCAGCAATTATTGATCCTTTTAAGTAATCATGATTCTTCCTTTATTATGAATATGGGATAATAGATTCGTATAATAACCTATTTAGAACTCAGAGAAATGGATTGCAAACCAGGAAGGCCGATCAACCTTTTGGGTTGACGAGAGGTGAAGACCCAACATACCCACCATCAAGTACACCATCCATAGGGTATTAAACCTTGTGGGTCAAGAGGCATATGTGTGCTCTCGGGCTTGGTGGAAGGAAGGTAGTCTTCATGGTCTTATCAAGCATGCCACCCATAGGGGGTTAGGCTTCAAGGGCTGGGAGGCTTATTAGTGCTCCTAGGCTTGATCAAGGAGGACGGCCAGCTTCCAAGGTGGATTGAGGGATGGAAGGGTGGCCCACCTTACATGTTCTCGTAGTACAAGGGCAACCAACCTTGAGACTACGGTTTGCAAGCATTTCAATGAATTCCTAATAAGATTATTATGAGAATCCATATTGGAATGGCTATTGCATTAATTAGAATTTTGATGTAACTAATGTGCACAGATATCATGATGTTTACTAATGACTAATAATATATATATATATATATATATTATCGTGGCTTATGAGCTAATGTCAATTTCTAGTGACTAGTATTGTGTGCAAGACCTAAACCAGGGCATTTCAATTGGTAAATTTATAATCTTAAATGTATTACATTTCTTATTTTGGTTGAAATTGTTTTTAGGGCAAAATCTAGGAATATCCCAAATAGGGCACATTACACAAAATAATGACTTCACGCCATTAGTTGCTTTTATCTTCCTATATTCAAGTAGTTCTCCCTTAAAATAACTATGTCAACATCAAATAATGTTTAAAAAAAATGTGACAAATCTAATTTTTCAATGCCTCTACAGACAAATAACTACAATAGTTTTCTAGTATTTTTCTTAACTATATACCCAACAATTATACTCCAATGAAACAAATCACATATTAAGCTACAATCCTCTCATAGTTTTACAAAGATTTGACAATCTATCAATGTAAAGTTACCAATTATAATATCTACAACAACCCATGGCATGGTCCAACTAACAAGGTCCAATTATGTATGTTATATGTTTTAACTTCTCAAAAACAGAGATAGACAAGTATGCCATTTTGTTTTGAACTAAATGTACAATATAATATTTTAAGACTATGTAATGTCCCCTTTTCGGATCACCTTATATTTTGCCCTGAAATCACAATTACAAATGAAACCAATAGCAGATTGTAGTTAAAGATATAATTGCTACTTAAAATTGAGATGATGTAAGTCTGGTTACGGAAACCTACAACCATGTTAGATGAATATGATAGACATAATCCATGAAATACATTAAATTCCAACTCTAAGGAAGATTATATATATCAATACATCAAGTCCCAAGGACTATGTGGGCTCAACTATAACGAGGAGGACATGATGAGGTGCCCCAAGTGTCCTCTACCCTAGACCCAACAAGAGGACCTTATCCTCTGTGGCCTCATGTGGTCCTTAACCGATGGTCCTCAGCCATCATCATGAGGTGGTGTACCTAGTGAGGGCTTTACACATTTCTCCTCCATCATGCCAACCTCTCCTCTTATGATTGAAGACCTTCCTTCATTTTCTTCAACAATTGATTCACTCGGGGATCGTTGGGAGGCTGCAATAGGGTGCCCTTCTAACAGTTCCCCCTTTTGCATAACAGGGTGCCCTTTTGGCAGTTCTCCCTTTTGCATAATAGGGTGTCCTTATAGCAGTTCTCCCTCTTGCATAGTAGGGTGCCCTTAATATCAGTTCTCCCTTTTGCAATCCTGCCTCGTCCCTTCATGACCAATTATGCTAAACCAGAATAATATCACTGTTCATAATATCTGCCATATTTCCTTCTCAGATTTTATCCATGCCTGTAATATTTGTTGCCTGAGTAATGAATGTATTTCTGAAGATCATTGCTGATCTGAATATTCCTCTTCTTCCATTGATTTGTTCTTAACACTCAGAAGATATTGTTAGTGTAGATCAAACAGATAAGGATCTATTATCCATACTTATATTAAAGCATCATAATTACTTATAAAGCTCAATAATTGCTGCAAGCATCATTATTGCATAATCGTATATAATATATATATATATTCCTAATTGATTTCAATCTTCCAATAATCACTTTATATTCTTATGTGAACTTGTATATTATATATATATATATATATATATATATATATATATATTGGACTTACTCCCCTTATGGTTGATTTATCATTGCCTTCATATATCCCTTGTTTCCAGATTTCTTGTTTCTCGATTTTAATGTTCTTTTGAATCTGTGTATACTCTTTTTAGATCTGTTTATTTCTCCTTACATCTGCTTGTGTTTATCCCATATATATATTCCTGCTGCTGCCCTGAGAAATATATTTCAGACTTCTTATGTATTTCTTCCTATTTGATCTGCTATAATACCCTGAATATATCTGCTGATCTATTTGCCTACATATATTTCTCTTCTTATTCACCATATTTCTTCCTGAATCTGTTGCTTTTCAGATCCTTGTTTATTTTTTGAATGCTATTCCTTCTTCTGCCTTTCCAGATTTCTGACTAATCCATATATTGATTTACATCTGCCAATGCATTCAATATGATTCCTGTTTAGATTATCTGCTGCTGCAGACTTCTTTCATCTTTCTTTTCCATTCCATGCTGGATTCCCCATTATATTCCCTCCTTTTCTTTTATTGATTTCTATTTTCTTTTCTGCCTTCATGTGATCCCATCGCCAATATTTATGCTATTCAAAAGGGGTGTCTTTTGTGAGAGGTGTCCCTTAAAATCTAATCGCTGCCTTTCAAAAGATGTATTTGCCCCTTTTAAATCCAGCAATGCTTTTACTAAGTCAAATCCCCTTTGACAATTGCTTTTATGTTACTTCACATTCTCCTTTATTATTGTCTTTGGTAATCAATCACTGCCATTGTTGTTGGTATTTACTAATTGCTACTGCTGATATATACATTATTTATGTTTATATTAATATATTAAATTGTTAATATTTATTTTTATATTTTTGATATCTATATTGTCATTTATTTTATTTATTAATTTATTTGCATTTCAAATTTCAGGGGCATGACAGACTATCTTAACTTCACAAGGTTTCTTTTAAATTCATGAAGTTTCCACAGTCCATGACAATATTGTGAAAAGATTTCTGGATTAAAACTGTGCCAATTTTTACATCAAAAAATAACATTTTGGATCATACTCCATGATCCATCATCAGGATGCAATGCAAATAGAGAGAAGAGTGAAAAATGAAGTAGCAGTCTTGCGGAGATAAAAAGATGAGGGTAAAGGGAGGGATAGGACCAAAAATCAAAAAATTACAATTCTAAAAGCCAGAAAAGAAAACCAGACCTTAGAAGGAAAAGATCAAGACATTAGAAGAACATAAATGAGATAACTAAATTTGCAAAAGGAAGAAGAATATAATAAACTAAAGTATACATGAAAAAAGAAACAAGAAACATAAAACTTTTTTCAAAAATGAAGCTAAATTAAAAACTAAAATAAACTAATGCAAAGAAGAGAAAGCAAAGAGAGAGAGATACAACTTAATTTAATATTAAAATATATATGTGTAATATAACTAACAAATGGAAAGAACAACAAAAAGAAATGGAATATAAGAATTAAAAGATAAAATGTATATAAATAGACTACAATATAATTAAAAACAAAAAGACTAAGCAAGAGAATACAATAAAAACAAAAAGGGGACTAAAAATACAAAGCAATAAAATAATAAAAAACCTAATAGAAACTAATGCAAAATGCACATTCAAACACAAGAAAGGCAAAAAAGAGATTATTTGAAAGAGGACAATTATTTGATATAAAAATTCGCACACAGTTTTAATCCAGAAATCTTTTCACAAGGTTTCTTTTAACATCACTTCCAACTTGGTTTAAAAACTCTATTTGAAAATACAATGAACACATTAGGTATTCCTAGATTTTCATTAGTAAGGCCTCAAACACAATTGTTAAAAACGACAACATAGATATAATCAGGGACTTTACATTAATTTTTAAAAATATTCAAATAATCAATTATCCTTCCCATGTGACCAGGATTGTTATCACTATTGCTTATTCAAAAGAAACAGTTACATTTAGTCTGAACTATGCATTGTGCAATGCAATGTAATCAACAATATGAACATAAACAACAAAAATGTATATTCCACAATTCATGGGCCAAAAACTCAATTTTATTTGCTCTCTATATTGCTCTACTATTGAAATACCTTTAAATTTCAAAAACAAGAAGTTTTTATCCCTTTTTTTCACTTTTTTTACATGTTTTATATCCGATTTTTCCCATTTAAATTCCGATCTTTTGAAAAAAATCTTGTACTTTGGGTTTACCAATTTTTTCCCCAAAAGATTTTTGCTGCTATGGTTTAAATCATCTACCCGTAGCTCCATTTAGATTCAAACAAATTTGGTTTCACTATTCTAGCTTGCATGATAGAGTTGAGATATGGTCTTAGCTATTTTTCTTTTCTTAGAAACAATGTCACTTCAAACATTGTTTCAAAGAGGAGCAAAATGTAGACATTAAAATTATTCACTTAATCATCAAACCCCAATTATCATATCGTTTCCTAATCATTAATCATGTTAATTTACCATCGTATTAATTAATCATTTATGAATCATCACACATATCATTTCTTACCATTTACTAATTATCATTCAACAATTAATTATCATTAATTATCATTTATCACATCATTATTAATAGTTGTCAAGAAACCACCCTTGCATTGTCAAAACCACAAATTTTCCCATCAAAGTTGTCCTTCAACCCTTAAAACCACAGGTTCTAATTGAAAACTGCCCTCTTGTTTCCAAAACCATTGGTTTTGACAAGAAACCACCTCCCCTAAGCCTAAAACCACCTCTTTTAGGAAGAACCACAAGTAGTTTGTATAAACCACCTCTCTATGCTATCCAAAACTGCAGAGTTTTAAAGGTAAAATCCACTATTTCCTATTCAAAACCACCTTTCTTCCTACAATTCTGCAGCTTTCCTTAAAACCACCT
>VDFB02054184.1:0-26464 GCA_007258455.2 Sequoia sempervirens | reverse complement strand
TACCCTCCACTAGCTACTCTTGCTTCATTGGACCCACAGCCCTTGTTGCATCTAAGGTGGCTCCTGACACTGACAATGCAGGACTGAGTGCACCTCCTCCCTCTAACCCATTCTGGTAGCCAGGGGACCCAGGTATGATAGTTATTTATGTTGTTTCATTTCAATATTTTTAGTTTTACCTCATGTACACACAGATCATGTTTTGATTTTATACACTTCATGATACTAATGTACCTTTTGGTTATGTGGTTGCAGTGGATACTCACAGATGGACTAGGTTCTTCACCTAGTGCATATTAGAGGTGGCCCATGATGTGGCTTTCTACGAGACAATCCTAGATGCCGACCAGACAATGTCAACGAGACGTCATGTCTAACTTATCGAGGTGGTCATACGTTTGAGGACTGCATATGAGGAGGTGCAAGTAGAGGTGGTGTAGAGGATGACTGATGTCATCATAGTGTAGGGGTAGCATGATAATCTATCACGATAGTTATGGATGACACTAGCAAAGTGAGACATAGTCATGATGATGGTTGATACCACCAAGCAGGCATGCGACACCCTTTAGAGCTGTCTTAATGACTCACAAGATGACTGGAAATGTTATCTTGATAGGTGATCAATAGCTATAGTAGGATTTGATGCAAACATGAATGTAGATATGCTCTCTTTAGAGGAGATCATAGGGATGCATGTAGCCCTATCTAGATCAACACCGCCAAGGTCCATTTCCACTATGCAATCCCTTCCTAGGCCACAATTGTAGCTAGAGCTAGAGGGTTTTGGGAGCCACATGCCTCAATCGTAGAGAGATCCATTTTGTACATTAGTTTTGTAGTCACGACATATATTTGTAGATCTTTTTTGTATAAACATTGGTACACATATTCAATATCCATTCATTTTTTGATGGAAATGGCTTGATACATGTACATGACATTATATATATATATACAAGATATTGATTCCAACATTATGTCATTGTATACTTTGATGTGTATGCTTCTTTTCTTTCATGTATGTTGATGTTATGGATGTTATGTATGTGTTTGAATGTATGTTTACATTAGATGCTATCATGATTTAATGAACACACATGGATGTATGCTAATTAAATACAATAATGATCTAATTTCCTTAAAAGATATAATGTAATGCATGGATACATAACATAGTAGGATACATGTATGTATGACACACACACATGATAACATGATAACATAATTTTTTTTTTTCATAATGTGTTAATGAATAATGTTAATATATGCACTACTACTCTTTCGCAGCTGTTCTTCTTGGTGTGGGTTTTGTGTCCCCTTAAAACTTGAGGGTTTTGGGTCCTTTCAAAACCTGTTGTAAATGGTTTTGGGTCCATTCAAAACTTGTTTTTCCTATTATCAAAACATATGCACTACTATAACCCTTAAAGAGTGAACATCACACATATGACACATTAGACACTATGCATAGTATCAAAAAGATGCATCACATTAATGGCTCTTTTAGAGGTGTTCCATCCATAGATGATAATCCATAAGCACCTAAACCATACACATAGATGACAATGTAAGGGCCCAACTAATTAGGACTAAATTTTCCCCTTTGATCAGGTGGCAATGCATTTACATTTCTGATTCTCATAGAGAACCTAGGTCACCTATCTTGAAAGTTCTAGGAAGTAAAATTTGATTATATTGCTTGGATAATGATTGTTGATAAGCTTTAAGATGATTGAGGGCCATGTCGATGCTCATCAAGCATCTCTAGCTGATGCAAATGATTAGCTCAATAAGTCTCATCATCAATTAACCCTTTAAGGGAAACTTGTAAGGATGGAATTTCCAATTCTAAAGGAATTATAGCTTCATCACCATACATGAGGTTATAAGGCATTGTTCTTGAAGTTGTACAAACACTCATGCGATAAGCCCACAAAGCATATGTCAATTGAATATGCCAATTCTTACCATGTTTATTAACTATTTTGTGAAAAATGAGCTCAAGAGTCTTATTAGATGCTTCTACTTGGCCATTGGATTGAGGATAATATGGTGTAGAAAATCTATGTTGAATGTGAAACTTCTCTAGGAATTTCTTTACTTCTTTGTTCTTGAATGGTGTACCATTGTCAGAAACAAGTGTAGTAGGCTATCCAAACTGAGAAATAATGACGTTTAAGAGAAAAATAAAAAATAGAGTCAGTGTTCATGGATTGAAGCAAGATACCTTCAACCCATTTCATGAAGTAATATATAGCAGTGATAATAAAAGTATGTCCTTTAGAGGAAGGAGGTGATATTTTTCCAATAATATCCAACCCCCATTTTGCAAATGGCTAAGGAGAGGTTTGATTTTGTAATTATTGTGTGGGTGCATGGATGAGATGACTATGCTACTAACATTGCAAGCACTTTTCAAAAAAGTTGAAGGTTTCTTGTTCCATCATATTATAGAAGTACACCATGTGTATCAATTTCGTTACTAGGGATTTACCACTAAAATGTCCACCCTCAAAGCCCAAATGGGATTCTTTAAGGGAAAGGGGTATTTATGCTTTAGTGAGACATCGAAGAATCCGACCATTATAAGATTTCTGATAGAGAACATTAGACAAGAAAACATAACATACTAAAAGCTTTCGTATATAAATGCAATCATTTTTTGTCGCATCATCCAAAAAGTTTCCAGTCTTCAGGTAGTTGTAAATATTTGGAAACCATTCTCCAAAGTCTATGTGAGAACACAAAAACATCAGATTCAAGATGATCATAAATAGTTGGGGACCAAAGGACTTGAACCATGAAGTGGTATTCTTTCGCATCCTCATCTGAAGGTACCAGGGAAGCAGTGATTGCCATGACATCTGAATTTCTATTTTCCCTCCTAGGTACACTATCTATCATGAAAGAGTAGAACTGTTTAATTAGGGATAAAGAAAGGTTTGGATATAGAGACAAATTACTTTTCTTAGCTTGATAGGCTCCCTTAATCTGATTCATAATAAGCTCAGAATCACCTAGTATACAAAGATTTCTTATTTTTAGTGCAATTGTGGTACACAATTTGGCAAAGAGGTTTTCATATTCAGGGATGTTATTGGTGCAAGGAAAGTCCAATCAAAAGGAGAGAGGGATTGGCCTACATTCAAGTGATATTAAAACCACACTTGCTCTAGAGCCAATCAGACATCTCGACCCATTGAAGTACATTTTCCATTCAAGGTCATAATTGATTGCAAGAATGTTCTCATTAGGAAACAAATCTAAGCCTGGGAAGGAGCGAGATGAGGGAGCATCTACCAATTGATCAGCAACCACTTGAACCTTTATTGACTTCTAAGTAATAAACTTAATGTCAAACTCATAAAGTAACACCACCCATTTTGCTAACCTCCTAGCAAGGTCGGCATTGGTGAATAAATTCTTTAGAAGGTCACTTTTTACAATGACATGTGTTTCGACATGAAGAAGATAATCCCTTAGATTTTGCATAGAAAAGACAAGAGCAAGACATTGCTTCTTATGGAGGAATAATGAGTTTCATAATCAACCAGCACATGACTAATGTAATAGACAACTCTCTCTTTTTCAACATCATCATACTGAGCAAGCAAAGTTGCCAAAGCATATGGCGATGCTCCAAGGTAAAGAAAAATGGGTGTATCCTACATAGCCACCATTAGTACAGGGGGATTGTCCAAATAGGTTTGATTGAGGGTATGTGCAAGATCATGATGGACCAAAAAGTGGCAATATGATGGGTATGTGGCTGACAACTATTTTTTACACAAAATTGATGAAACAAAAAGGGTTTTTAAAGGATATTCTCATCTTTCCACTGATATAAATTATTCTTTACTTTGAATTTAATAAGTAACTATTATTCATATTCTATTCAAATTATGACTAAAGTCTTGATTGATAGGTTGATTGAAAAAAATCTATACCTTTCAAATGATATCACATTTTTTGAATCCATGCATCACATTCTATGCTTCACATATTATAGGATTAAAAAAAGAAAAATTGAATTTCATGAATTTTTGACCAAGTTAAGGTGGTCAAACATACGAGTTTTTATATTTTTGAAAAAGTTGTAATAAAATTTCATAATTAATTATTTAGTTGGAAAAAAATTACAAAAAAAATGCATCACATCGGGGAATGAGTCCTCTACTTATATCTAAAATATTATAAAATAATATTATCATTT
This sequence comes from Sequoia sempervirens, assembly GCA_007258455.2. Classification (NCBI taxonomy): domain Eukaryota; kingdom Viridiplantae; phylum Streptophyta; class Pinopsida; order Cupressales; family Cupressaceae; genus Sequoia; species Sequoia sempervirens. The sequence goes on along the minus strand of VDFB02054184.1, from coordinate 22,248 downwards.
TATTGTGGTTAGGGTGGTAAGAGAGACACCTACTTCTTATTTTTTCCCTGAAATTTAAGTACCACTAAATAGAAATTTCAAATTTTCACCAAATAGATTTTTTTTGTTAAACAAACCTAGTAGTTTAGAAACTACATTCAATTTTCTACAGATTCTATTCTTACATATTTTTGAAATAATATAGATAACTTATTCAAATTTTTATGTCAAGTTTCCTAATTCTAATTTTTTTGAATTTTTTCCCACTTAAGGGCCTGTTTTTTCCATGAGGATCTTGCAAATACCCTTGACTTAAGAGATTTCTAGAACTCTTTGTCCCATATAAATCAAACATATTTCTTTAACAAATGAGTGAAAGGAAGGGGATGATCAGCCAATTGAGATATGAATCTTTGAATTTCCTAAATCTTCCCTTGTAAAATTTGTAACTGGATAATTTTCTTAGGTGGAGGCATGGTAACGATAGCATCAATCTTATTTGTGTCGACCTTGATTCCACGATGAGAAACTATAAATACTAGAAGCTTTCTTGCATCTATGCCAAAGACACAATTAAGAGGATTGCCATTTTATAGAGCCGAAGCCTCTGTAAAATAATATGAAGGTTCTTTACATGATCCTAATGAGTTATAGACTTCACTAGGATATCGTTAATATAATCTTCTAAAATCTTATGAATGAAATCATGAAATATTAGGGTCATCGCCCGTTGGTAAGTAGCTCCAACATTCCTTAACCCAGAGGTCATGACCAGATAATAGAAAGTACCCCAAGGGGTGCTGAAGTCTATCTTATACTAATCCTTCGAGTTAATATGTATTTGATTGTAACCCAAGAAACCATCCATGAAAGATAACAAGGCATGGCCTGCAGTCAAATCCATAATGATATCTATATTAGGTAATAGAAAATCATCTTTAAGAAAGGACTTACTGAGATCACAAAAGGAAATACATATAGGAATATGGCCATCAGGTTTACTAACAATGACAATATTTGAGATCCAAGGGCAGTAGTTGATTGGACAAATAAATCTTTCTTTTAGCAGCTTCTCTATCTCAGTCTTAATAGACAACATGGCCTTGGGATTAATTTTTTGGATATTCTATTTAATCATCTTAGCGTCAAGATATAAGATGATATTGTGAACCACTATATATTAACCTATATTGGGCATTTACTCATACATCCAAGCAAAGATATTTGGATGAGAATGTAGGAGATCAAAATGTTCCTCTGCTTCTTCCGAAGAAATGAATTTTCCAATCTTAATCACCCTTCCAGAAGACTTAGGATCCATAGATATTTCAATAGTATCTCCCTCGACGAGGGAACTATGATCTCTAGTATGTGATGTTGGGACACCATCTTGAACATTAGCTAGAGGGTCCTCCCCATCAACACTCAAGAAAAATTCTCCAAAATATGCTTGTTCATTTAGGCAATATGGGAATCATATTTTATGATGGAAAGTATGCAAAGGGGAGTAGGAACCTAAGAATTTCTCAAGATCCTCATTTGAAGAGAAGATATTTAAAGGTACTTTCTTATCATGTAACATGTCCTCTATTAGTTTAGGATGGACCAAACTAAGCAGTTCAACCGAAATCATGTTAACACTCCACCATGATTTTTGCTTAGATTGTTCAATAGAGGATCCTAAACCTAGATAATGCTTATGAGGCTTGAATGGGATAGGAAATTGGATTCCTTGCTTAATACATCCAAGGCCTTTTTCTCGTAGCCATACTGAGAAGTGAGTCTATATCCAAAACCATAGCGAGTTTAAAAAACTTGGAAGATGGTGGTTCTACATAGAGAGCTTCATTCCACCAGTGAACATTAAAAACATCTATGAGAGCACAACCATCTTTGTTACCTAATTCACAAACATTTACCTCCTTTGGAGCCTGAGCAAAACTATCCTCTTTAGTAGGTGAAGGACTGATTTCTTGAACAGGATTATAGTTCCCCTCCTCAACGGGAGTATCATCGGCTTTTTCATTAGAAGCATTTAAGGTTATCAATTTTTTACGATGAGTGGGACTCACTTTGTATTCTCCAATAAATAGAATTACAAAGCCCCCCAATCATATCCAAGGAAATCATTTGATTTAAAAGAAGAGGTAGATGGGGAAGACTTAGGACTTTCTGCTTTAGATGGTTTGTCTTTAATGATGTTCACTTCGAGGAAAACCTCTACAAGGGGTATCATCAAGGAGCATGTCATAGCATCAAAATTTAGAGATAGAATGAAATTATTAAGAGTGGAGACAATTAAAGCTTTCCCAGTAGCCACTAACTCATAAAGGTGAACAACTTTTGGGTCTTTTTTTATTGTGACCACTCAATTATTTGTGACAAACTTTAGAGAATGATGTAGAGTGGAAGTTATGACACCCACAACATGAATCTAGGGTATCCCAAAAATAATATTGTAAGCTAAAGGGCTAGGAATCACATAAAACAAAGTGGGTAAGGTAACTGGGCCTAGATACAAAGGAAATATTATTGTGCCTAGAGCATAGCGGAAAACATTATCAAACCCACAAATGTATAAAGAAGTAGCTAGAGAACATGAATCAAATTTAATATTAGGTAGTAGATCGATACAACAAATGTTGAGGGCTGAACTAGTGTCAACAAGGGTATGCCTAATACCAATAGTATTAACATTAACCATAATCATTAAAGGATTTGCTTGATTCTACACATCCAGAGGCATGAGTTCTTGTGGGTAGAACACAATATTTAGTGAATCCACATGAATATGATCCATCAATGCATTAACATCTATCAACCTAGTTGAGGTAGACAAGAGGATCTTCTACAAGGCTTCCTAAAGCATTTCCTAATAAACCAAGGATATGTGAAGCAAATCCCAAAATGATATCTTAGCAAGAGTAACATAGAGTTGTTCGACAAGGTCATAATCAACTGGTGCTTTAGTCATAGGTTCAGGTGATAAAGGAAGACATGGTTGGGAAGGCAGTAAAGAAGTAGGAACTTGAGTAGGTTGAGATGTAGCAACTAAAGGTTGTTGATCCAAATTCTATTTGTTTCTTCTTGTATCATATGTGTGCCCAACAACATTGTAAGAAGTAGAGTCCATAGCTTTTATGAACCTTGAATACAAGTCTAGCAAATCATCGTTATTCGAGACCCCATAGACAAAATGATCCTTCTTAGGGGAAGGGATCCAATCTTCGTGATCCAGGTGATGTTGGAAAGGTATTCTATAGCTCCTAAGATCTATACATTCATTTTTTCTAGAATTTGCTCTAGGTACATTTTATATAGTATTTTGTGTTTTCACACTTTTCTTAATTACTTGGACTTCTTGGCACTTAGAAAGGATCTATTTGTGTGAGATGACATTATTTGATCTGCTTTATCAGTACTGAGGTCTTTAGTCTCTGATTTTTCTTTTGAGTGAGTATCATGGGTTTTTCTATTCATCCTTCTGTGATCAACTTGGACAAGGACAATTATGAGTCTTGGAAAAAATGCATCCTGACACATCTTAGGTGGCTTGATATTTGGCCTTATTTGTATGGACACATACCTACACTAGACACACCAGGGAGTCTTTTAGCATGGGGCAACATCGTAGATCATATTGTAGACGTTATATGTTCTAGTGTTGATCTTGACACTATGTATGTTGTATGAAACATTAAATGTCCCCACATACTTTGGACACAACTTTGGGAGATCCATGGAGACCCTCAAATCTCTCCATACCTAGAGGATCCTGTTGTAGATTGTCTCATCCCTCTTGCAGATGCAGATTCCACACCATTTGATGATGATACTTTAGAGGAGCTTGAGTATATCACAGGTCTTGCATTTTATGATGGTTCAGAGACTTGCATTCATATTCCCACTCTTCAGATTGAGACTACATCAACATCTCCTATTGTTCCTAATTATCTTCACATCTCCACATCCTTGGCCCCTATTGATTCAGTGCAACAGGAAATCATACAACTTCCAGAAATAGCTATTTCAGCTTCGTATCTCACAAACATATCATCCTTGTTTGTATAGTCCTATATTATAGATTTTGAGGATTACCTTAAGGAAATTCATCTCCTCTTTTTTGACAACCACATCATTGTTGTTGGCCCACCATCTTCATTGCCTTTGCAGCTTGTTCTACATCAGTCTTCATAGGATCTTGGATCGCCATCATCACTTTCTAACATGTGGATATGTGAGTAGTTTTTAGATGCACACATCTTGAGGCATATTGGTTCATCACTCTTCATAGGGTTTCTTTGACATCGTCTTTTGAATTCATTCCTTCCCAAGGGGAGGAATGCTATTTTTTGCTTTAGGATCTCTTTCTGGATTCTACATCAAGCATTCACCATTGCGACAAGAGTTTCTTCATTATGGGGGGACCTTCTAGTCTCTTTCTATCTCTCCTATGGAGACCATTGTATATGTACTTATGTGATAGAAGTTGTCTTTGGGGGGTACGATTTAATCCACCTTCTATCCTTCTTCTATTAGTGCATTACATTCTTTTCTTTTCTCTCTTTTGGAGGGGAGTTTTATTCCCATGTAGTTTTCTCCCTTTCTCTAGTTATGAGATATTAGCTTGTTGTACATGGGTACCTCGTTAGCCATTAAAGCAGGACCCATTCATGTATTTATTTATCATAGTTTAGTTTCTCCCTAGTTCACCTTAAGGGGGGGTGTTAGAGTAATAAAATCCTCACCTAATTAATTAATTAATTAATTAATCATTAATTAATTGGGTCACTTTATGCTTTATTACACTTAAGCTAAACTTAGGAGTGCTTTTATTTCCGTATTTGCTTTAATTAATTATTTGCTTTTTGCATAATTAGAGCCTTTAATATTAGAAAAATTTGTCTCATTCATTCCTATGAGGACACTTGTCATGTTCTAATCTAACCCTAATCTAAGATTAGCTTTCATCCTTTTCATAAGGATTGATTCATTGTAATTGTATCAATTCTATACAATAGCATATTCAGCCTGCAGTTGTTCACATAATCCAGGTTATTTGCATCAATAAGATTCTCAGGTTATTGAGCACAATCTAGCTTGTTGATATTTTCTATTGTGATAGGTAATTTCTTGCAGGTGTTTCATGGGAGCTGTGGATTGAATCAATCATGTTGTTCATGGGTACCTCATCAACCATTAGGATGGGACCCATTCATGCATCCATTCATGTATTTCTTTATCATAGTTTAGTTTCTCCCTAGTTCATGTTAAGGGAGGGTGTTAGAGTAATAAAGTCATCATCTAATTAATTAATTAGGTCACTTTATGCTTTATTACACTTAAGCTAAACTTAGGAGTGCTTTTATTTCATTATTTTCTTTAATTAATTAGTTGCTTTTTACATAATTAGAGCCTCCAATATTAGAACATGATGCCTCATTCATTCCTATGGGGACACTTGTCATGTTCTAATCTAACCCTAATATAGGGTTATCTTTCATCATTTTCATAAGGATTGATTCATTGTAATTGTACCAATTATGTATAGTAGTATATTCAACCTGTAGTTGTCCACATAAACCAAGTTATTTGCATCAATAGAATTCTTAGGTTATTGAGCACAATCTAGCTTGTTGATCTTTTCTATTGTGATAGGTAATTGCTTGCAAGTGTTTCATGGGAGCTATGGATTGAATCAGTCAATTTGAACAAAATCTAGTAATGCATTCAAGGACAATGCATATATCTATTAGATATCATTTCTTAAGAGAGAAGGTGCTAGAGAATGAAGTCTGTTTGGAGTATGTGTCTACAAAGGATCAGATTGCAGATGTATTTACTAAGGACCTTCTGAAGGATACTATTGAGTATCTCAGGGAGAAGTTGGGGGTTATTTACCCTCCTTCGAACTAGGTGCACATGGAGATGTATTAGTCTAGTGGGTTTGCATATTCTTCATTTGTCTAGATTGATGATTGGATCTACTTCTAAGGGGGAGTAGGAAGTATCATTGTTGTAGTATGAGATGTGTGGGTGCACTCCTAAGGGGCAGTGATAAAATCTTTTGGTCTTTTCCATTGATGTCAAAGGGGGAGAGAGATTCACGTGAAAAATAGTGAAAGAAAAAGAGAGAGAGTATTGAGAGTGCATGAATGTTGTGTAGGCTATCTAATCTAAAAAATATAAAGGAGAGTGTAGGAATGGAATGGATTTTTTCTTTGATGGTTTTTCACATCATTTTTTTCCATCAATAATAAAGGGGAAGATTTTTTCAAGTATGAGTGAGTATGGTGGTATTGTCATTAATGTTGTCATTGGCTTCAACACAATATAGGATGTTGCAAAGAAAGGAATCAAGTGATTGCAAGTTTTACATGTATAGTTGAGATACTATTGAGATGTTGTGAGCACATGGAGATATCTTTATGGTGTTTTAGGTATGCTGATATGATGAGTTTCTAAGTGATTTTGAGAAATAAAGAAGACAAAGTTGTGTGTGTGTTCAAAATGTGCTCTAGTTTATGCTCCACATTTCTTTTGTGTTGATCCTATGCTTGTGTGGATCTGAGGTGTTGTTTATAGGAATCTATTGGTGATATATCTTGGATTGTATCTTCTAGTTTGATGGAAAGAGAATGTTGTCTTCGCTGATGTGTGAACTGGTATGGTAGAGTTGTTTGTCTATGGACTGAGAGATTTTTTTTTGCTCTGCAGTCCTATGCTTTTGTGTTTTAGGTCTTGCTGACCTGGAAGATGTCTTGTAATATTGTTATCTATGTTGCATCAAAGGTGTTCGTGGTTTGATGCTCCAGAAGTTGTGTTTGTGTAGTCTTGAAAAACTAGTGAGAAGTGTTTTGGGTATGAAGATTGTTGCATTTTCTATAGATGAATTTGAAGGCATCTGAGATCTATTCTAGTGTATAATGAAGGGTGTTATGTGGTTTACATGTTATCTTCTCTTTGCGGAAGCATGTACTTCAAAGTTCATTTGTGTTTTTATTAGGTTTGTTTGACCTGGTATCTACATGTCATGCAAAGGATAATAATCAATTAAGGAAGTGTGCGATTGATCTAAGACATTGTTTTGCATCTTGGTGAAGGGTTGGTTTGGTCCACTCTCATTCTCTTCCACTATGGGAATGTTCAGTTTCCAACCTAGTTTGAATTTGTAATATTAAGAATGTGTAGCTGACTTAAGAGAAAGTTTGTAAGGCTGAAGATGGTATAAATATATGACAAGTTGAGTTATTATATATATCATGCCACAAGTGTGAGAAGAAAGAGTGCATGAATGTTAATTGAGGAAACAATACTTTAATGTGTTAGATTCCTGAAAGTAGTTAGCTGATGGTGTCTACAATCTTCTAATCAAGGTTACAAATGTAACTTGTTGTGGTTGATTTTTTTGTTATCTTTTGTATCTATAGGTAGTGATCCCCCCTTTTGGACAATAACTCCTATTTGTAGGTAGTTGGCCTTGTTTCTGGGTAGTAAGTCCTTTCTGGGTAGTGAGCCCTTCGACAGTGAGCCTCTTTGTAATTGGTTTTGGAATTTATATTGTGAGATAATCCTCACTATAGTTTTTCCCTTATTGGGTTTTCCATGTAAATCTAGTGTTTCTTATGTTGATATTGCTTTCTATTATTTTCATTTCATGTTCACACTTAATAATAGAATAAAGTGGATTTGGAGTTGATAAATGTGTTTGAAATTTGTGACAACTGATTCACCCCCCCTCTTAGTTGTCTTGTGCCTTTCAATATAATCTTTAATAGAGATTTGATGACATCAAACAAGAGCACAAAACTAAAGTTTTTAAATTCTAGAAATGTAAATTTATTCTTGATCAGGGACTAATATTCCTAGCTAGGCATATGAGTCCCACTTAGGGATTTTGAGAGATTTAGATAGTGAAAAATACACAACACAAAATACCTAGAAATCTGGAGAAAAGGCCCGTATAGGGACTAAATCACCTAGATGGGAGAATGACTCCCATATTAGGGTTTTTAAACAAGATTCAGAAAATTATGAGTTGATCTTAAGGTGTCTAATTTGTATGCTCGATGAATATTTCCAATTACAAATTTTCAATGAATTTGAATGATGTAAAATGCAAAGAATGCAACCTATATTCACTTTTCCACTAATGCAATATTTAGAAGTCCTAAATGCAATTCAACTAATACATATCTAATGCAAACTTAATGAAATCTAGATCAAGGAGTATAATGTTCTCCAAATTAGAAATTCAAGGGTTCAAAGCTTGGGTTCACCAAAATGAACACAAGGGAAATACGTGTCCACCTTTTAGGAGATGGAACTTTGGGACCTATTTCACACTTTAGTTTATTAGGAAACCAAGATCCCTCAACAAAGTGACTCAATTTAGGGATAGAATAGGGGGTTTCCTTGTATGATTAGATGGGGGCTCACCATTAAATGAAGTTTCAAAGGAGAAATGAAAACAATATGCACAAAAACTGAGAAACTTTAAAGCATGAGATCAAATTTGACAAATAAAATGAAACATAAAAGTACCTAGAAGAATGATGTAATAAAAGTAGGGTCTACAACTTAAAAAATATGTTGTTTTAATTATACTAGGATAGATACGCGAGGCTAGGAAATTTAGTCCTACTATAGGATTTTGGGAAAAATTTGGAATCTTTTGGTGACTAACTAGGATCTGTAGAAAGATGGAAAAAGGGCTATACTGGGACTCATACACCCAGTAGGGTGATTTAATGTTGTCACTAGGGTTTGAGTGATATTTTGTAGCCTCTAGTGATCTTTTGTAGCTTCCATCTTATTTGATCTTCAAGTCTGAAAGTTTGAATTTTTGTCTATAGGTGAGTTTTCGTGAAGATGATGAATTCTTGACAACTTTTGCAACTTTTCCTTCAAAGGATCTTCAAGCTCCAATTCAACTAGATTTGCAAACACACATCAAGAGGGAAAATCTTGTTTTGCTAGGGAATGGGATTTTTCCTTGGTTAAACCTTGTTTTAGTAATTAAACCTTTAAATGAAATAGAAAAGCATTATGGAATGATGAATGGAAAAATGTAATATTGCAACTCACGAAACCCTTGAAATGAAGGTTGCAAACTTGTGTGAAATGGATAGTATGAATGTGGATCTTGACTTTTGATTGAATACTTGAAACATTATCTTGAATGCTTGCTTGAATTGTGAAACCTAAATCACAAATGTTAGCTAAAAAGCACATATGATGCATGAATAATTTTACATGATGCTTGAATCTTGAATGTTGTTCCAAATGCTTGATAACATGCTCTTCAATGTTCTTGTAAAATGCTCAATTGAACACTCATAAGATCACTTGGATTTTTATAGGAGAAATTATGTGAAATAACCTTGTATTTAAACTTGTTTATACCCAATTTCCTGAAATTACAACACTACAAGCCGACATTAGATCTAGGATAATAAAATGTTGCCAAGAATTTAAATAAAAATAGGTCCAAGTTAAAGCGAGACTCATACACCAAGTTGGGCATATGAGTCCCATTGGCTTAAACCTAGGACACAAATTTTAAGAAGTGTTTTGTTCAATGTAACTTTTAAAATCAGGTCTTGAGACCTAGGTAGGATCCATACGCCTAGAGGGGTGTACAAGTCCTAGATCCCTAGATTTGGAACACGTGACCAAAAACACTAAATTATGATTTATCATTTATTAAGTGTCGGGTTTATCCTTAGAAAAATGCATTTAATTAGGCTTGTGGATGAAAAATAGGACCAATTAAAACATAAATGAGCCAAATTTTTATAGGGAGGGCCCAAACAAGTGTGAAAATGTAAAAGGATACATTTTTCTACACTACAATTAAAATGGTAAACCTCCACAGTATCTCATGAAAAACCCATTGTTAATTGCTATCATGAAAGTTATAATGATTGGGTATTTCCTCAAAGGAGAAAAAATTATAGAACTGAATAATACAATGAAAGATAAATATGATAAGAACAAATCCTAAATGATAAATGCATTATTCATGACAAGTGTTAACATCCTATGTGATGAGATAGAGTGATGTAATAATATCTGAATCTAATAAAAGAAATAAAACCTCCTAAGTTTAGCTTAAGCACATAAAGTGAAATTAGCCTAATAATCAATTGCAAATTAATTAATTGTTAGCTAATAAATGATTTCTCTAACAAATTATTCTTTCTCAATATCTCTTCTAGTAAATTTTGATCATATGAGTCATGAGTATATTAAATGATACCATGTGTCAATGAGTTTTATTTATACTATCTTCATGATATAATTTACACATTATGTCTATACTACTATTTGTATGTTTAAATATGATATATCAAATCAATCGTTCTATCTAGATAAATTTTATTAGTTGCCTTAATGATGGTATGTTGAATTGATATTATGATCTTATGAAATATGTGTATTGCAAAGAAAAGAGTTAGTCAAGTAATTAAATTTTGTATGGGTGTTGTGTCATGTACTTATTTGAGTATTTAAGGGAATTATAGACTACTTATAACGTCCAAGTGTAGCAAGAAATATAATTGAATATGTAATGGATTTATGTCAATCTTAAATCACTAAAATTCCTTCAAGAATGATAAATTAGGTGAGATTCAATAACACTAATAAGCAATGCATTATACATCTATACATTTATTTGCACACATTATTGACAATATATTTTGGTTCAATATACATGATAAAGGATAGTGAGTAAGTACTAATGCAATGCAACAAATAAGTACACATATGCACTTTGTTTGTTATACATCAATGATGAATTTTATTAACTGAATATAGATCAAGCAAGGAGGAAATGATAAAATTGCTAAGCCGACCTCTAGGATAATGCACCCATTCACCACTTGTGCATTACAATGTATATTTGCAAAGTATATGTGTGGGGAAGAAAGAAGAATGAAGAGAAAAAAAAATACTATGGAATTGTTAGAAAATATTAAGAAACATAATTGGCAAGACAAGGAGAAGGACATAGATACCAATAATCCATGCTCATGAAAAATATAGGATTAGTTTTGAAAGAGCAAGAGGGTCCTGAATTTAGAATAACTCAAATTAAATTTTTGAGACTTGACAAGTAGTATATAATTTTAACCAATATTTGATAGGGATATAAAAGCTTGAAATTTGGTCTTTGAACATATTTATCACTAACTATTTTTGTTCTCTTTTTCTAATAGAATATAATTTAACTATACTAATTTGTATAGGATTAAATTATAGGTGTGTATTCCTTGAAAGAGTTAGTTCTAAGAGGTTTTTTAATAATGAATAGGTTTTTCGTGCAAGAAAATATTTTATACTTTGAGCACAATCACTTTTAAATTACTATTAAAAACCATCTTGGTGATAATAAATATCTTTTATATTCATGATTTACTTTACAAAATCCTTCAACATCATTTTCCTAAGATTTGTTTGAAATAGGTGGTGAAATAGTGAGGCTTGTTGCTTGTAGTGCCAACAAAGAAGGTTCAAACCTCATGCGGTTACTCTCTACCACATCAATAATTGATGGGCCCCCAAGATTTTGTATCTTGACCTACCCGCAGGATGTGGTCTGGGGAATTTACATTTTACCTAGGGGGTACATCCATAGCTTAAATTTTGAAAATGAATTAGAGCTACCAAAAATGTTGAAAATCTTGGTATTTCCCATAGTTTTCTATCCTAGGGTTTTTGTGTAGGCCAAGGCAATGAATGAAGATGGCTCCCCTGTAGATACCATAGATAGAGAATGCAATGTGATGGTCATCAGTGGTTTGGGTTCACGAGGATGCTTGGGTATGTGGGGTAAATTGGGCGATATGCCTAGTGCATTGGCCTCCCTCAAAGACTTTGTTAAGACATCTAATGCTCCTTTGGGTAGTGTGGAGATTAAGGAACCAAATCCATATCACCGTGACACCCCTCTATTTTCTCACAAAGGAATGGTTGAAGATTTTGATCATAATGGGTCATACCTACAATCGTTGAAGGATCAACATGTAGATCTAGAACCCAAAGCTTTTCCTTCTAGGTAGAGGTTGATGGTGAGAAAACCCTCAAATTCAGAGGTAGTTAAGTTGGGTTCTTCTCCCCCTTTGGATGCAACAAAAAAACCACAAATTTGCATAGGAAATAGAAGGACAGTTTAGTGCTCTAGTAAATCTCTATCTTTAGATTTTGGTGCTTTTGTGTCAAATGAGATATGTGAACATGATTTTTTTTTATCGACAATGGTTTAATCAGTAGATTCATCCATCTCTAGCCCAATCTTCTAGATATACATAACTAGATTTCAAAATCTTCACTTCCTCTTATGGAATGTAATTTATAAATCTACCTGATTGCAAGATGTTTTTCATTGTGTTTTTTTTATTGTAGGAAAGACAAAAACACCATTCTAAATTATGTATGGTTATGAGAAGAAAATATGCTACAGTTGAAATCTTGGCATCCAAGATTTGATCTATCCACTGAATCATTCATAGTTTTGCTGACTTGGGTTCATCTCCCAAATCTCCCCCTTCACTACTAGTTCGAATCATGTTTTTCTGTGATTGACAACTCAAGAAATTTCATCCACACAACCTATGCTAGGATTATTGTGGAACATGATACTTCCAAGGATCTTCCAATAGAAATTGTTTTGAGGGCCAATGGACAATGTTGGATACAACCTTTGGACTATGAAGGGTTAATTTTTAGGTGTAGGAGATGTTATCAAACTTGACATACTATTGCAAAATGTTCAGTTATAAAGACCCAGCCAAATCAAGAGGCCTCTTGGTGTAAGGAATCTTCCCCTAAATATTATTCTTTTGTGAACTCTCCAAACAAAATATTTCTCCCACAAAGGTAGACTCTGAGAAGAAAAGTGTGGAGGTGGACAATATGATTTCTCCTAAGAAAAAGGTAATACATAAACCACTTCAGTCGCGTGACTCAATCAGCGTGGGAAGATTCTTTTCAGAACCTCACTTATTGATATTTCTAAACTAACATCAAAACATACTTTGAACTATCCCACTTTGGATTTGGGGTCTCTAAACTTGGGAGCGATGAATGCACTCACTCCATGCGGCACCGACATCCTCAAATTGGTTAGGTGGGGATGGGAAATCAGAAGAGGATAGTCATTCTAAAGCTCAAGGGTTGACAAAAGTAAAGAGGAAAAAATATATTCCTCCATAGCAGATGACTTTCAAATCCTCCAAGAAGGAGTGAAATGTGGCAACATGATCTTCGGGTTGTGTGATTTTGTATGCCTCGCTTAAATACAGAAGTTTCTCTTTTTTTTTTTACGATCTCCAATTGGGGACCTAGTTTGCAACCCTATCATTGGGTTGATGTGGTTCTTAATTTATACTATTTTGTATATGGGAGTGAACCCCATGTTTACAACTACTTATGGATAAAAAAAAGATTTATTTGAAACATCTGTAATAGAGTTTAGAATTTACTTTGATTGGAGAATTGTTCCATAGGAAATTTATAAATGAGTCATTGATAATAGTATATAAAGTAATCATAATCCATTCTAAAATTGGAGTTTAGAATCTTTCACTTTTGTTCCAATTTTTTTAAAAAATTTAGAAAGAATGTCTAAATAAATACTTAAAAAATATTATGTATTCAAGAAAAACATTGTTAACTATAAATTAGACTATTATTATAATTAGATAATAATATTTTCTATTTAATAAAAAAATATTAAATCAAATTAATCTTTCTAAACATTCCATCTATAATAAACCTTTATCAAATGATATTCACCTAAATTTTAATCATAAATTATATTTATATAAAAAATTATTCTTATAAATTCTCATTCATCAATCTTTAATGACCAACTAAGCCTATTTTAATAGCTATAGGCTTTACAAGTCTAATAAAATTTAAAATAAGATAAAAGTAAACATTAACATAAAATATTATGAAAATTAAGCAAATATGTTTCATAAATTTAGTAGAATGTTTAAATGTTAATAAAAAACAGATGCAATGGAAAATTATAAAATGTCTTCTTTGTAAATTTAGGATTAACAATAAAATCTTACTATTGAAACAAATAAAATCCATAGTATATTAAATAGAAAACTATAAGATGTTTTATATATTAAATAGAAAATTAATATAAATATGCTGAAATTGAAATTGAATAGGATGATAGTTTAATAACACTTATGATCATCTATTATATTGGATAAAAATTTGTAAGTTTTTTTTTTAAATATTAAAATAATTAAAATGATCTATATATTTCTCTATATCTCTATTAAAGAGGTTGCATTTATTTTGACATTAAAATGTCAGTTAAAATCAAAAAAATTTGATTTAAAAACAAATCAAAATCAAAGAGATTTACTCAAATAAAAATATCAAAATTCAAGACATTTGAACTCACAAAAAAATTAAAGAGATTTGATGAAACAAAAAAATTAAAATCAAAGAGATTTCATCAAACAAAAAAAATCAAAACAAAAAATTTAATGAACAAAAAAATCAAATCAAAGAGATTTGTTGAAAAAAAAATCAAAATCAAAGAAATTTGGTCACAAAGAAAATCAAAGATCACAAAGATTTAAAAATATTTATTATAAATTAATAAGAAAATCAAATAAATAAATAAAAGATAAAAAAATAAATTACTGATTCATTTACTTCAAATATATGAATTATCCAACCTAATAGAATCTTTCCAAAAATGTATTGAAGAGGAAAAGCTTAAAAAGTCTGTACCAGGGGTGTCTATCACATTTATTATTCGGCCATCCGTCCAGGTGCGTCGCTCTAACTGACACTCCTTCGTAACAGAAATCATACTCCAAATCGACTTCAAGGCGTTGCGTCCAAGGATTGAATTACCAGTTGAGCTCTTGCCATTGCCGGTACGCCCCAACAAAACCAGAGTCGTGGCTCCCATTCTTAATTTGCTCAATTGAACTGTCAGTCAACACCAAAGATCAGCAATTTCCTCAAACGTTCAGATCAGAGTTAAATACAAATCAATATCAGACATACCCAGCTCAATAATATCCAGCTAATTGTAAGCCTGTGATAAGGTTTAATCCTGTGAAAGTCCTGTGCTGCTTTGCGTTGGAAGTAAGCCAGGGTGACGCACAAATAATAACTTTACCAAAGTTGAGAGGACGTGAACTGTGTGCTTTGAGTATTCGAAACAGGAATGTATTCTAAGATGACAAAGAAAAGATAAAACATTGAAGAATTGTTCTGAGATGACGTACGGAAGAGATGATAAAGGAAAAAAAGACAAAATTAAAGGCTCACTTAATGAATAAGGCATACGAATCGAAGGATATTTCCTTAGCTCAACTGAGGAATAAATGTTTTATGTTTTTGATTCTTTATATTAACCGAGGAATAAATTATGTTTTTGATTCTTTATCTTACCTTTTGTTTTGTGGAAGTAGGGCATTTATATGGAAGAAGATAGGAGAACATATACTCTCACCTCTTCAGATGCTATATATCAATACTGGAACTTCAACTATGATGGCCACGGACTTCTGTGGTTTTAGAAACAAGTGAAAATAATAATATTAAATTTAAGAAATTCTAATATTGTAGAGTTTTTCTTTTATGTAAAGGGTATGAGTTTAATCATTATAATATTAAATGTAGGAACATTTTTGAGATAGAGATTGTTTTTAGAATCACAAGGGTCTATATAATAAAAAAAAGGAAAAACATTATCATAAAAAGAAAAGCTTTGTTGTTTATCTATAATCTATTCATTGTACTTATTATATAATCATAGTGTACAACATTAGATGTGAAAATATTTCAGCGGTGGCACTCCTTCAGGCATTCAGATGAATCACTTTGTTGAAGCCATGATAGCCTATAATGTTGTAAAGTTAGCATATGACAAGGGCTAGAAGAAAGCCTAATTGGAGGGGGGCTCCCTAAGAATAATTAATTGTCTTAGAAATTATCATATTCCTAGCTTGTCGATTGAGACCTTCATCACAAACTCCCTAAATATGATTAAATCCTTTGATGACAATATGATTTCACATATTTTTTCGTGAGGGGAATAAGCTTGCATACATATTTTCTAATGAAGATGTTAAATGCAAATCATTGAAACAATGAGAGGGCTACATCTCTATACCCATCAAAGCTCATGCCATTATCAACTTTGAGTGCTAGTAGGGTTTTTGAGGACTGATGAGACATGGGAGTAAAGAGTTAGACACCTCACACACTTTCTAGATGCAAAGGGTGTTTCCTTCCTTTTATTGTGTGGTGAGGCCTTAAGAACAATATTTGTGGTTTGTTTGTTGGGGTCATAATAGTAACTATGGTAGGTGATAGGAGCATAGTGGAGCCCTTGTCCTATGATAGGGTTCATTGGAACCAAAAGGTGTGGAGGATTGTGCAGGAGGACGACCTTACCCCATACTTGGAGAAGTTCCACAAACATGACTTGGAGGCTACTAAGTTGTTTTAAATGGTTGAAATTTCGATTGTTAATTGTGCATGGAAATGAATTTTCTATCAATGAGGAGGTGATTACTAGAACTACTAGGCTCCCAGTGTAGGGTAGCATGTTTTTTTGAGATAGAAAGGTGAATGATGAAGCCCTGAATCAATTCTTTAGTGGGAATACACCCAATAAGCTAGTCTATTAAACTTCCTTAAGGGGAATGAGGCACCTTTGTGAAGGAAGGAAATTAAACACCATAGATGAATACATGTCTATTCAATAGGAACGTGAAAATTCATGCAATGTAAGAGAGATGTGGAATTGGCATCACAAGTGCAACAAATGTAAAACCTCTATGAAATGAGACAATTGAATCTTGAAGTTGATGGCATGTCATCTACCACAAGTCAAGTTGAAGGCACACCATCTACAACATATCATGTTGAAATTACATTAGCATTCACATCTCTCGTTGGAGACACACCATCTTCCAAATCTCAAGTTAAAGGTATAGCATCTTTTACATCTCAATTTCAAGTTATGTCATCCTTTTCATCTCCTATTGAATTTACATCATCTATCCCCAATGTTGAGGAAACTCTACCTTTTATAACAACTAAAGTTTTGCATAGAAATCCTAATTATTTTATTGATATTGATGCTAATATTTTGAAACCAATGGTTGATAAGATTCCAAAGTATACTTGTCAAATGTATACTAAGAGGATATGGAGATTATTATATGAGAAGTTAAATGAGAGAAAAAGATATCCACTATTTGTTGAAATGATGGGGCAACTAAAATTCTAGTCCCATTATGAAGATTCTTGGGCTAAGAACATTAGATGATTCAAGTAAGAGATCTATTGTTTAAATAATGTAATAAGTGCATCTGAGTGTGGGTTCTACCTCATGCACAAAAGATATTAATGTCACCTAAAATGTAATGACATCAACAAAGGTAAGAAATCAAATTAAGAAAGCTCATGTCGTTACAAATATAAGTAAAGCATTGAAAATAAGTAGATCATCTCTAACATGAGCCAATGAAAGGTGCCAAAGAGTGTCCAAGATAAAAAAAACAATGATTTATAGGAAATCTCTAGTAGAATACTATAAAAAAAAAATCAATTCTTGAAATCTTGAAATCCCTAACTGAAGAATTTTGGAAGAATAACACAAGGGTATCTCCTAATCAATGAGATGTTCTAAGGAGGATTGGTAGTCAAATCTATGATCCACCTCTGAAGCATTTTTTGGATATGACTCAAACACGTTTTTTTGCCAAATTTGAAGAGATGTATTTTCAAATTAAAATTATTCAAATATTTTGAAATGGTAAACCCTTTAATGTCAAAATAAATCACTCATAAACAACTTATTGTAGAGTGTATACTCATTTTTCTAGTCATTATGATGTTTACCAACATATATGTGTAGATTCACATACTAACAATGTTTTGTAGGAATGTAACATAAGGGATCCACCTAGATCTTGAAGGAATTTCATATCTCACATTTTATGTTAAAGATTGGATGGCCAACCTTTTTACATGAACTTAGGCTTGGACATAACATGTGTTTATTGTGGTGGTTTGCAACATTTATCTATTTGTAAAAATATGGATAGTACTTATGCAATTTAAAATGAACTAGTGAATTTTGGAAAATATAAGACACCAGATTATATTCTAAAAGATGGAAAAGAAGATAAAATGTGTGAATTGGTAAATGAAAAGATTCTAGTGTGTCTATTTATGTGATTTTTTCATGAGAATATAGTGTATGAGTATACAAGGCATACCCGTAGAGCTTGACGGTTGGACTCAAAATTCAAGTTATACAAGGTGCAATCACAGTATTCAAACTCCACACAAGTTGCTATATTTGTGGATATAGCATTCATTGATGCGGGTGATAGTATAGAGGATGATAGGAAGATATTGAGGGAGTATCATTTATACATCAGTGATGATCACATACATTCTATAGAGATTGTGCAAGGTTGCTTTCAAATGTCATACCATGATTTCTCTAGTAGGGGAATATAATTCAATCAGCATATCATATGGTCAAATAATTGTGCATAACAATTCAAGAACTCCTAAATGTTTTGTTTGTTTTGTATGATGCATAAGATCACTTGTTTTTAGTATATGTGGAATTTATCTGAGGTTGGCATGGAAAGGGGATCATGATGATGCATGAGAATGTATTAAAATATATTTAGTATGAGAAAAGTTAAAGTACAAAGATAATTCAAATATGATAGATGTGAAATCTATCATCGAGTGGTGTAATTCTATAATGTTCAAGGTAACGAAGGTAAGTCTTGAGTTCATAAATTTTTTGTTTGGTAGATGATACTAACATTGCAAATATGATGATTTTTATACATTCATAGGATCAAGTGAGCTACACTCTTTTAGAAGCTCCAATCCAGGTTCATGGAGTATCCATACACGATGGATGGTATGCTTTTGTTCTTCATATACATATCAAGCCTACAATGAGTGTGAGTCAAAGAAGAGGAAGGATGAATGTTGTAAATGATCTCCGATCCTACTTGAGATGTATCAACTCCTAATAGCACTACAAATAAAAAATATGGAAGTTACACTAGTTCACTTTGACCACTTGTTTGATCTAGTCCAATTTGGGTAAATTATCCACATGTAAAAAATTATTGAAGTTTGATGGATTGTATCTCATAATTCATGCTACATAGGAAAATTTCATTTGAACCTATATGGCATTACTTATGCCCCCTCTACATTAAAATCACTTATATTTTGAGGAATGAAAACCATTTGGTTGTGGTGAATGTTTTTTTTCTATGCTAAAATTGTTAGATGCATGGAAGGTGAAATTGCAAGATTACCTAATTTTTATTTTGTGCATCATGGTATTGTTTTGTAACCAAACTCTCTTGAACATTATAGGCTAAACTATGTCAATGCTTTCTATTATGATCCCTATGTGCAAAAAAATGTTAAACTTTGATGCTTTGTATCTCAATGTTGGTGGCACATAAAATTGTTTTATATAAAACTATACATGCACCTGAGGCCCCTCTAAAAATCCATATCTCTAATATTTAATAATCAAAACCATTTAGCCAAGGTGAAAGTCTTTTTGTTTCCCAAAATACCCTATTCATTTTGTGCATCATGGGGTTGAACTATCAATGCCAACACATCCATGTGGGCATGTCTATGCTGGGAATGGTTCTATTTTTCACCCCAAATATCCCAAATGTTTAGATCGACACTATTTTAGGATACTCTTTAATTATAATGTTTTGATTCTACTAATATGCAAAAACCCTTTGGAAGCTTTTATAATATTCAAAGAAAACAATATCTCTCATAAAATTTTGGAAAATTTGAGTCGGTTAGACATATAACTTTACAAAATTCAAACCTTTCTATTGAATTATACTCAATACATCACATGGGTTCACATATTTGTGCAAATTATCTAGCAAGATAAGATGTGAGGAAGAAAATAACTTGTGTTGGTCCTACAACTCTTCTTCTCTTCTGGGTCATCAAGTGACATTCATAGAAATATGTTCCACTAACTTCTCCAAGGTATTTCATTTAGCTTTGTTATTAATAATATTTGTAGCCCCACAATAAAATTTTACATTACTTTGATAGTTGGTGAGTGGGAAGATCTTAATTTCTAGTATGACCGAGTTCACTTTGTGACTTGTAATGAGTAAATTCATCTTTTAACGATTCTAATAAATAATTTCCATCTTCAATACAATAAAATGAGCTATAAATTAACTCTTTATACTTTGAGAACTATCTAATGAATCCCACTTGGTTATAATAATAATGAGCTAACTCTCTAGGATACCACTTTCTTAATGTTTCTATGGTAATAAAAAAATATATGTTCCATCCAAGAAACAATGACAACCCAATTTTCTTAACTAATCTTCTTCTATCCTTTAGTGTCATATTACAAAAAATAGAACATAATATTTGTTCATTATTTGAGTAATATTTCTTAGCTTTTCATTTGTAACGAGCCTATGATTATCCTACATTCATTAAGATTGTCATAATGAAGTTATGGTAGTCCCAATGAAGCTATGCCTATCATAAATTCATTAGGTCTACCCTAATGAATTTATGATAGTCTGAATGGAGTTGTGACTATCCTAAGATAGTTATGAAATTCCCAATGAAGTTAAATCCTATCTTAAGAATGTTATGGCAATCATTATGAAACTATGACAGTCCTAACAAACATATCATTGTCATAAAGTGACTATGATTGTCTAAATGAAGTTATGACTATCATAATGAACCTATCACTAACTTAAGAACACAACATAAAATCCTAATGAACCTATGTATCTATTAAGAATATTATTGAAATCCTAAAAATGAAGCTAAGACAATCCTAAAATTTTATGAGCTAATATCTATGTCTTATTTGTGCATACATGTAGATGCCATCATCATGCTAAGGAAATGAAAAAATAATATAATATCATATGAGTGTTAAGATAAGTATGTGAGAAGATATATAACATAGATTTAAGGACATACATCACTATAGTGGGTTATTCTATTAATATGGCATCTACAAACACAAAATTGTGTAGGTAAGGTGATATAGATCCATAGTGGATGCTAGTAGAAAAGTGGAATGTATGTAGGAAAGGAAAGGTGCCCCCAATGTACAAGGAAGGTAAGGTAATATAAGAGTGTAATATTAAGGAGGTGAAAGCATGATTTTGTTAATATAATGGTATAAAAGTGATAGAAAAATATTTAAGGGGGAGGGATTATATGTTTCATGTAGGTATACATTCTACACACATTAAAAGATGAGTTCCTTTGGTGGGGAGTGGATTATGCCACCTATAGTAAGGATATGGAAATCAAATCTTGGTGTAGATTATGTCACTCTAAAATGTAAATATGCAATAATTGAAGCTCAATACATAATGATATAGAGCATGATGCACCTAAATTAAGGGTAACTCTAAAATTATGATGTGGTAAGTTAGGATGACAATGTGATCTCTACATGTGTGATATAGTTAATTAGACCCAATAATGCATCTTTTATGGTTGCATTATAATATTTTTTAGTTTCAAATTATGTTGCCAAGTACTTGTGATCTCAAATTGATCCATAATATATCTGGTAAAGATTTCATAATGTCACATTCTTGAGCTACCAATGTTGTTTAAAGTAGTGGGGGCTTCCCGCTTAAAGAGGCATAGAATATTTGTAACAATTTTATGGTTACTAAAAATGAAATTTGTTTAAGTATTGGTTTATTCAATTAATAAATTGTAGTGAAAATATAGATAAAATTTATAAAATTATTTGTATTAATCAAAAATCCAAAATTCCATACAATGTTTTATGTTGATAAAAGTATAAAATATATCTGATAAATCCATTTAGGCTTACAAAAATCCATATGGACATGAAATGTCACATATCCATAATACAAAAGACATGTTCAAGAATGCCACCTAGGCACACAAAAAAGGACCCTAATGTAGTCATTTCCAACTAAGGGAAGGAAATAGATCACAAGCTACCTTTGACTCTCGAATGGGTGGAGATACATATGATGCTGGTATTTCATGTGTTCTCACTCATCCTTCTCTCTCATCCTTCTCTCTATAAATATTTGGAAATCCATCTAATATAATAAACAATATAGTCATTAATATATAAATTAAATTATAGAATAACATACAATAGAATAATAATTAACTACAACACATAATTATCAACATGTTCATCCACAA
>VDFB02054183.1:0-22330 GCA_007258455.2 Sequoia sempervirens | reverse complement strand
TTCACATATGCTTCATAAATCTCCTCAAATCTGCTTTAGATTTGTTAGAGTTTATGTGATTTTCTTATTAACTTCACACCTCACACTCAAATGATATTCATTTATTCACATACTTACATTGTTTTTCTTATTTTACACAGCCATTAACACTTGCTTGCACATTTAGATGATTTAACTTTCATTTCCCACAACACACCACATACTCCAATCTTCAAATGATATACATTTTATGCACACACACACACCTAATTGTGATTTTAAAGATATATCATTTATTCCACACAACACTCTACGCATATCTCATTTTTCTTAGAATAAATCTGATCTGCACTTCATAGTGTTGCACTTTCTCTTCTCTACACTCACAAAATCTTCATTCAATCCTTTCTTACACACACTCTCAGCACACAACTCATTCACATATTATATCTTCCATTTTTTGTTGAATAGATGCATCTCTTTTGAAATAGAGACAACCTTTCAAAAAGGTTATGTCCCATAAACATATTTTTTCTTTATTAACTTATTCAAAATAGATCACAACCTTCTAAACAAGACTCATACCTTTTAAAACTTCCATAACATGAATTGTTGCCTATTAATTTAACATAAACTGCTTTTATTAATGAAGCACTGCCTTCCTTTTAATTACTGCTTATATCAATCGTTGCATTTAAACATACCTTTTCCTCTTTGTTAATCGCACCATATCTTATATAATTACTTAATACCTTTTCATTTTCATTAATCGCACCATGTCTTTATTTTTACTAATTGATGCCTTAGGACTTTTTGTCTTTATCTGCTTTTTTGTCTTATCTGATCTTGTCTTATATTCATTTTGACTTTACATGCTTTTGTCTATTTTTAATTTACGTTTATTAATAACAAATTTGTGTCTTTTCATAACTTTATGCAATTGCTTGCTTAATATATTTAGCAAATCATTACTCACTGATTCTTTACATTTTCTCATGCTTAAATCTGGTCAGCCCAACTTAAACAGGTATTAGATTTAAACTCACTGAATCTTTACATTTTTTTATTGTTGCATTCTTATCTTATCTTATTTATTCTCCTCTTTGTGCTTCTCTTTTAAGTATGTGTACACTTTCCTTCTCAATTTGCATCTGCATATACTCAACAATCGCAATTAATCCATTTGTCAAACCATTTGGTTCCAAGTGCATCAACCTCATCTATAAAGATAATACAAGGAGCTTTCTCTTGATAAACTTTAATAACTAAATATCTCCTTAACAATTGCTTTTCCAACATTTGTCTTCTCATCAACTTCCTTGTATCATCTGATCATTAATTCCCCTTTGACATCAATGACAATATTCCAACAATCTCCCCCTTTGTCATTGATGGCAATACAACCATAATTCTTTCCTTTTGCATTGCTCCCCTTACTCTATCTCTCCCCCTTTGACATCAATGGCAAAGGGACAAACATCAAGCAACTATAAATGTTTCATCGAATAGTGTACTCTCATCAAATGCACAAGAATGGACTTCTCCCCCTATCAAAGATTCTTTCATGTCTTCCCTTGAATTGATATTGGATATTCAAATACTTCAATTCATTGATTCCATTTCTATGCTTTTAAACTTCATTTTAATATTTCTTGCAAGGTTTAACATCAATGCAATCACTTCCTCTTTGTGTAACTTTCTTTTCATCATACTCATCCCTGTTGTTGATAACATCATTGCAACAATGGGGACACTTGAATTGTAACCATAATGATCAATTTGGGTCAATACATGCTTGTCCAACAAGCATACTTCATTTAGATTATTCTCCTCCTCTTTACGATTCTTTTGAAAAGATTTAGCTATTGTATCAAGTCTTCTAGGATTTCACCTTTTTATACTGAAATTTTCTAAACTACCTCAAATGATAACTCTCTATCTTGAAGATAATATACTTCTCTCTATTGTTGTTATCTATAACAGATTTGGATTTCCCATGTGACATCCTTACTATCTTGAATCTTGAATCAATTTTGATCCTTTCATGTTTAGGATCCTTTTGAATATTTCTCTCATAGTACCTCATCTTGACATTGATTCTCTCCATGATATGGTAAACTTGCTAAGTGTAGTTTTCTTTAGGGCTTAATGATACTGCAGCTATAGGCTCCCCCTAAATCCATGCTTCCTTTCAAACTTGTGCTTGAAGCACAAAAAGCATATCCTTAGATTCGACCTCATTATTTTGTTCTTATTTTCTTCTCCATACCATAGTAGGTCTTTGCTTCTTTTTTATCATATTATCGTTTATTTTGTACTTTCTAAGAGACTTCTCAAGATTGTATTTGCAATGTTGTGCTTTGTGTCCATATTTTTTACATTTGTAGCATATGACTTCTTGAGGATAATATGAATGATGGTTCCCACTTGTCCACCTATAATGACTTTTGTTTATGTTCCATTCTCTCTAATGTTTTATTTGTATTTTACACTCCTTTTCCTTATGACCAAGATTGTTGCACTTGTAGTAATAGCCATTGAAAGGAAAATAGTGCCTAGTTACATGCACTTGCCTTGGTGGATGCTTTTTGAATGAGACGTTCTTCACTTTTGGAGGTGTGCATTTATTTATTAAGTCCTTTGATGTATCAGCATGTCTTTTCTTATTTTCTTCACTTGATTTCTTTTGAGGTTATGTAGCCTTTGAATTTGACTCTTCTTTGGTAGCCTCTTTGTTTTCTTCAACCCCAAGTTCACACTTTTGAGATTTGATTATCTTTTCCAACATTTCACTACTCTTTTCAAACTTAATGCACTAATTAAATTTGTCATTTGATTTCTCTAATTCCCTTTTTATCAAGATGACCTCAAGTTCTAGCTTCTTGCATTCAAGAACCTTTTCTTGTAGTTGTTTCCTTATCTCTTCCTCAACTTGTTTGGCCTCCTTGATTTCTATCTTCAAGTCCATGATCACTTTTTTGTGATTTTTCTTTTGTTTCCTTGTCCTCTTTACATTGTGATTTGAGCCTTGAATTATCTTTCTTGAGCTTCTCAATCTTATGATAAGCATACTCTAATTCTTCCTCAAGATGTACTTCACTTTCATCATAGTCTTCTTCATATACCTCAAAACCTTCTTTGAGGTTTTCATCAAAATGAGCTCCCTTTGTATTGGACTTAATTCTCAAGCTATTGCTTGAATTGTTTTCTTCTAAGTTCTCTACTTCAATACTCTCTTCCCCTATCATCTTTTCCTTTATTTTACTCCCAAGGCTATCTTCATTTATCACTTCATCATTTTCTATTTCCATGTGTATTCCAAGTGCCACTTCATCACAACAGCTAGCTTCTATGACATCAATACAATCATTGTTGTATATAGAATGGTTTTCCTTTTCAAAGAAAACATCACCCATTACTTTATCCCTTGTACTTGATGCATTGTTGCCAATATTATTCTTAGAATTCTTTCTTCCCTTATTTCCTTTTCTTTTTCCCATGTGTGCTCTTAAGGATCTCCCTTCAAGCAATTAGGCTCTCTCTAAAGGAACCAGCTCTGATACCAATTGCAGAGCACAAAGATATACTGAGAGGAGGAGGGTGAATCAGTATACCAACAAACTTTTACCCTCTTTAAACCTTTCATCAACTTCAAACTCTAACACAAATCAACTATGCAAGAATATCTCAATATAAACAAATTAACACCAAGATTTTACGTGGAAACCCTTTCAGGATAAAACCACGGTACAAATAATGTACTTTATGAATTATATAAAAAAATTCAATGAATGTAGGCACCAACCTACTAGAAACACCAATTTGTAGTTTAGTAGGCACCAACCTACAAAGAGCATCAACCCTTGATTTTAATTTAGTAGGCACCAACCTACAAGGAGCATCAAACCCTCATGTTGATTTAGTAGGCGCCAACATACAAGGAGCACCAACCCCTAATGTTCATAGGCACCAACCTATCGGAGGCTCCAACCCCCACTTTCCAAGCACCAACTTAGCAAAGATAGTAATATCAAGAATAGTGTTCCACAGGTTCAATGTTTTTTTCTCAACCAATGATGGACAATTCTTTTCAAATATCTCTTCTCATAAAGCTCTCTCTAAGATCTGATATGAACACTTCATGCATCTGATCCAACACACTCTATAAATCTATTCCAATACTCTTCACATGTCTGATCTAACACTGCCTTTTGATTGTTCAAAATCTGATTCAAAACCTACTATAAATCTCCACTAATTCCTTCAAATCTAATCTTCAAATGATACACACTTTGTTGTAGCTCTCTTCTTCAAACTGTAGTAATCCTCTTCTCAAATTTGCTTAAAAACCTTCTACAAATCTCTTCACATATGCTTCATAAATCTTCTCAAATCTGCTTTAGATCTGCTGGTATTTATGTGATTTTCTTCTAACTTCACACCTCACACTCAAATGATATTCATTTATTCACATACTTACACTATTGTTCTTATTTTACATAGCCATTAACACTTGCTTTCAACATGTTTAGATGATTTAACTTTTATTTCCCACAACACACCACACACTCCAATCTTCAAATAATATACATTTTATGCACACACACACACCTGATTGTGATTTTAAAGATATATCATTTATTCCACACAACACTCTACACAGATCTCATTTTTCTTAGAATAAATATGATCTGCACTTCATAATGTTGCACTTTCTCTTCTCTACACTCACAAATCTTCATTCAATCCTTTCTTACACACACTCTCAGCGCACACCTCATTCACATATTATATCTTCCATTTTTTGTTGAATAGATGCATCTCTTTTGAAATAGAGACAACCTTTCAAAAAGATTATGTCCCATAAAAATTTATTTTTTATTAACTTATTCAAAATAGATCACAACCTTCTAAACAAGACTCATACGTTTTAAAACTTCCATAACATGAATCACTGCTTATTAATAATATAAACTGCTTTTATTAATGAAGTGTTGCCTTCCTTCCTTTTAATTGCTTATATAAATTGTTCCATTTAAGCACACCTTTTCCTCTTTGTTAATCGCACCATATCTTATATAACTACTTAATACCTTTTCATTTTCATTAATTGCACCATGTCTTTATTTTTACTAATTGTTGCCTTACGACTTTTTGTCTTTATCTGCTTTTTTGTCTTATCTAATCTTGTCTTATTCATTTTGTCTTTACATGCTTTTGTCTATTTTTAATTTTTGTTTATTAATAATAAATTTGTGCCTTTTCATAACTTTATGTAATTGCTTGCTTAATATATTTAGCAAATTGTTGCTCATTGATTCTTTACATTTTCTCATGCTTAAATCTGGTCAGCCAACTTAAATAGGTATTAGATTTAAACTCACAGAATCTTTACATTTTATGATTGTTGTGTTCTTATCTTATCTTATTTATTCTCCTCTTTGTGCTTCTCTTTTAAGTATGCATACACTTTCCTTCTCAATCTGCATATTCATATACTCAACAATCACCATTAATCCATTTGTCAAACCATTTGGTTCCAAGTGCATCAACCTCATCTATAAAGATAATACAAGGAGCTTATTCTTGATAAACTTTAATTACTAAATATCTCCTTAACAATTCCTTTTCAGCATCTGTCTTCTCATCAACTTCCTCGTATCATCTAATCATTAATTCCCCTTTGACATCAATGACAATATTCCAACAAATGGTGGTGAATGGAAGATGAAAAGATAGTGCAGGAGTTGCTTGATTGTACTGTGTTTAGTTCATGAAATCTGAGAAGAGATTTTATTTGTTTTGCAATTTGAATGAAATGTTTGCAATCTGAGAATCTCTTTGAGCAATTGTGAATCGATTTTAAAATTGACATAAGTAATTATCAATTTCTGAATTATATTGTCACTAAGTTTGTGTAATCTGAGTCTTGTGTGGAATTGGGTGAGTGGTGTGTTTTTCTCTTCATCAATACACCAGAAGGTGACATGGGTTTATTGAACTATTTTTCTACAATCAGATGTGTGGGACAGTGCCAAGTTTTAAAAGGCTTTTCAGCTAAAAGAAATTGAGTACTATAGGATCTTTCTCATATCTAAATAAAGTATAAATTCATTGCATTGAATTGCAACATACGTACATCAAGAGACGGATGACATGAATGTTTCGAGAAACTTCTTGCGTTGTGGTTTGCAAGAAAAGAACTATGTTATCATAACGATTCTTCTGAGAACCCTACCCACAATTCAATAGTTCAATAATCCATCATATCTGTATCTTCCATTATGGTTTGAGTGTTACCTTCTGGAATCGAATCAACTGTTTTTTTTATAATGATTAGCTAGCGAAATGGTGAAAGCAACCTAGATTGCTATTTGAAAATTTAATGGGTCAGAGTCTTAGATCCATCTCAATCTCGCTTGTTGGTCTTCACTCATAGTTTTCTAACAGCAGAGTATTGATCATTTGTTCTAGAAATACAAGAGGATTTCAATGTAAAAACTAAAACAATTTTGAAGTCCCACACCATTTGGGTATGAATTCAGATAGCGTGAATTGCAGGGAGGTGAATTTCACTTACCATGAGAAGCATGCAGTTTATTAACAAAAAGATTATAAAACAAGTTGTTGTGAATGCTGAATAAAATCCTAGAAGGAAAAAAATGATGAGACATGGGAAGCAAGAAGAGATTGTGGAAGTAATTGCGTGTGTAGTTACTATAGAAGAGCAAAGGCTCAGCAGTCAACATTGTTTGAGGTGTTGAGTTTTCAATCTCACCGTGTCTACTAATAATTGTTGGGAAAAGGTGTGTTGTACACCTTGCATTATGTATTTAATGTATTTATTCTTGGGGCCACTTAATGTTGCATGTAACATTGGCACATAAGTTAAATTGATAAAATGTAATTATTTAATATTGGGAAAATAATAAATAAAGCACCCAATATTAAATAATGGGAAATGGTTTGTAATCTCATAGTTATTGTCACATAGTTTTGTGCAATACCACTTAGTGGTTTTGTGGGAGCTTGCTTCTATAAAAGCAACCACAAAGGTAGTTATTGTAAGAGATGCAATTTTGCATGATTAGCTCTGGTTAGCATTTGTGAGGGTTTGAAGCATGGCACAGGATGTGTGGTTGCATGCTTGTTCGCATGGATTGCTTGGAGAGAGCTTGTTGCTTCAATGATGTTCATGGAGACTCAGAAGATATATTGTAATCTTATTGCTGAATAATATATGAGAGATGGATGCTTTTGGAGGCTGGGTTTTTTCCCTCTTGAGGGTTTTCCCAGGGTATATCTTGTGTCATATTTTCATGGGTATGTTGTCTATTCTCTTGCATGTGGATTCTGAATACTTAAATGCATAGATTTCTTTATGGGTTATGTGGAAATTGTCTTTAATTGGCTGCAAGTTTCCAACAATAATATAACTACTTCACTGGAATTATTCATACCCAGAGAGCTTTTGGCAGGTTTTTTTAACACTTCAAGCAAAGTAGCCTTTTTTGGCTTCATAGAAAGTGGATCTGGTGGCCCATGAACATCATTACGGTCTCAGGAAACTCATATCCTAAAAGCAGACACGCGATTACAATAAATACATTCTGTGTTTTTGTATAATTCGGTAGCCTTATGTGGTAAGTTACTTTAGGCAATTTCGCCCAAACTGAACTGAAACAGGATTTAAAAAACCCTTCCCCCATACCCTGATAGCTTCGAGAACAAGTCCAGGAAGAAGAAAAAGGATGATAAAGCCTTATCCACACAAATACCCATCAGAAAGGACAAGGCGGGGGCGCTTGAAGCATATTTATCTCTCTTAAAAGCTTAACGATATGGTTCAGAAATTTGCAAGAGTAAAATATTTTTACGGGTCCATGGTATGAGATGTGAAGATTTTGGGAAAATTGGGTAGACGATTTTTTAAGGCTTTTCAACGTCAGACTCCCTGAACCACCGTCACCATTTGAATGATAAAAATATACATGTGTATCTAGAATTTCCTAGGTGATTATTTAAAACTATTTGCTCTTGAAGAGAAGAATACCTTCAACGATGGAGAGCTAAAAAGGTCAAGTTTTGAAATACCTTGCAACTATCAACAATGGAGAGCTAAGCAGGATGACTGCAATCAGGAACTCTTCTCAGATAAAGTAGTCTGCAACTATCAGGAACTCTTGTCGGATAAACTACTCTTCAAATCCTCTTGATTTCAATGGTGGTGAGTTGTACAAATAAAGAACCATTCCAAAAGGATAGATAAGAATGAATCTAATATCGCATACACGAGTACGCAGGTTTGGTGAGATAGATATGTATATGGGAAATAAAATGCGTGTAATACCATTCAGATTAAAATGCAGTGAATGTCATGATCATGCTGTAAGCCATTGACGCTACCATTCTATTTACCAGTCTTGTCCGTATATAAAAACTCCTTTTTGAAAGTTGTACAAGATGTGCCCTTCCATTCTGATTTCAAAAAGATTTGATGAATCAATGGCCATGATGTGTGCATTGAAGATGGGACTTCTTTGCACGTCACTCGACTTTCCCTTCCTATCACACAACCTCAGCAAGTACATCGTTCATTGTGCTACCCAAATCAACACGAACTGTAATTCTCAGGGAAAAGGATCAAATGGTTGCCAACCGTTAAACCGTCTTGCAAGGGCTGTCTTTGCTTTTCCACCATCGACAGGCAAAATGAGCTCTGACAGTTCAAATAAAGACATGTCTTCCGCCTAAATATGATTTTAAAAATAAATTTTAAAATTTGTGTAGTGAAAATATAATTGTTTCCATGAGACATCACATTTTATCTTAACTATTTATTCAAAATAGAATAAAATATTACATCATCTTAAAATGGAATCTCTTATGGAACACATAGGCTTTTTTTATTTTTTTAAACAAACTTTAGTATTTTTTCATGACAAGACAATCAACCTTATATTTTGGTGTTGATGACCTACTTTTAGTAAAAATTTAAAAATATATATATAAACAATAATTAAATTCTTTATTTTTTATATTTTTTAAAACTAACTTGTAGATCTACAAGAAGGTATTTTTAAATTATAAAAAATATTTTTTACATGATTAAGAGTTGTGAAAACATCGAGTTTTTGACTAATTTTATTTTTTGGTAAATGGGCCCCAAAGTGATGTTGCATATATGTTTAGTGAACACTTTCATTTGTAGAAGTTGTGGTCTATATCCAATTTAGCTAGAATGAATCTAACTAAACCATATCTTTAACCAAAATTGACATTAAGTTGGATGCTTAAATTTTATTGTACTAACAAGTTGTCCTAAAGTGTGATGTAACTTTTTTATTAAATGATTTTTTTTTTACAAATATGACACAACTTTACACTTTCACCTAGGGGTGTTAATATAATAATTTATTCACCTTGAATATGTTCTATTATTAAGTGTGATATTGCACCTATTTAATAAGTTTAGGATGTTATGAATATTTAATTATTTGCACCTAAGTAGTTAATAATGACAAGTGTACACCTTAACTTGAGGTACACAAGTGCCACCACTACTTCATCAATCTTTGATTGATGTTAGTTAAGAACTACATCTATCTTAACTAGACTAAGCTAACTCACCTCTAGATTGAGAGCTAACTAATGTCTATTAGACTTGTCATCTTCTTGATTCATGCATCCAAGATGCCTATATATTTTTATGTCACTCTTTGTAACTTGTCAAGTTGTAATATTGAACATATGAATTATTTGTTCATTTTCTTAGTTTTGTGATTAGCTTATAAGCATTAAGGTCTTGGGTATATTTTTTGTTCATAACAAATTAGTCTTTGAATTCTTCTAGGTAGACTAATCTTTCCGCAATTCCAACACAACCTTGAATTTTCCAATATATTTTAGATCTTCCTCTTGACTTGGATCTTCTCATCTATCCTCTATTTTTCTCATATCTTTCCTTGGATCTACCTCTAATGACCAAGGTATCCTTAACGTATTTTGAGGGTTTTCCATTCATTTCCTTAAAAAAAGTAACCACCTTATCAAGTTTCAACTTTGTAGTGGTCAAATTGATTACCACAAGCAAGCCATCTCATAGATTTAGTTACATATATCATTGAATAAATGATTTGGTATTCTTTGTCCATTTTCACATCTATTTAAGCGAGCTAATTAATAACAATGTTAAGAAAAGAATAATTGTTTAGTTACATAATCCCATCTCCCATTCTTAGAGAGTATAAATTCAAGTCCAAAGATTCTTTTTGTTAACTAGAGACTTTGTTTAGCATAAAATTTCCAACTTTTTCCAAAATTTGCTACTTGCATCTTCTTCTAAAACATAGTAGAATTGAATATGCTAAACAAAGTTGAACCAAACTCCTAGCCTTCCTATCAAATTTTTCACAAGCCTTAGTAGACAAACTAGATGGTGCCTTCTTAGAAATTGTAGGCCAAAGATCTTAGTCAACAAAAATTCTTCAATTTTGAGTTTTCAAAGCTCAAAATTTTGCCTATTAAATTTCTCCATTTTTGTCCCCAAGACATGATTGCCATTTAATTTGTACTTGTATATTTTTCTACATAACTTGCACTAAAAAAGGTCTATTACCTAAAGAGATTGCCTCTTCTTTCACAAATCAAACTTAAGCAAGCTTTGATACCAAATGTAAGAATTTCGGGTATTCAATATTTAAATATAGATATCAAATGGAAAAAACCCACAAGTAGAATAAGAAAATTTAAAATGTAAAATATTTAAATAATAACGAATCTCAAAGAAGATTAACAATGAACACAAAATAGAAAACAATAAAAATATAACTTAGAAATTTATTCAAAGAACACCATTTTGAATTTAAAAATCTATACGTCAAATATGTGCCACAATATATTAACTTAGTAAAGAGATTACAAACACAATGAGCCTTTTATAGGCACCTTGAATGCATTATAATAACAATTTGATAGCACCTCCTAAATAAATTTTCTTCATTTTTCCCAACACCAACACTCAATATATTAGACAAAGGAACTTCAAGATAGGACACACTTATGAACACCCAGGAAAGATTCAAGTCATGATTCTCCTCTTTCTATAACCATTCCAACTTACATGTAAGTTCTTTTTAGTCGTATATTTTGTTCCATGTCTATTTGTTCCCTTTATCATGTTCATACAGAGTAACTTTTATGTCATACCTAACATACCAATTGGTAAGTTGTGTCATCCAAGATGGTTGTGATTGCGTAGTTTTAATATTGCAGCAAATGCTAGCTGACCGATCGCTCTGTGCGCTGGAAAGCCAGTTTTCCATAATTATATTGCTTGCATAAGCTCCGGGCTAGTTCAAAATGATAGTACGTGTTATCTTTTCTTTTGTCGTGCACTAGGCTCGTTTCCCTCGCGCCGCCGCGCGATAGGGAGTCTCACAAAGATTGTTTCCTTTCTCCTCATCTAACGGTTCATGTCATCAATAGCCAATCTCTTTAATAGCCAATAGTCACAATGTTCATATTTCTAGCATCTAATATCTATATGGTTTTGTAGCAATATCACCTATTATCTCAATGTAGAAAATTGTGTGATTACTCCTAGAAAGTTATGCCAGCATATCTTACTGATAATCACTCTTCATCATTTTCTAATTCAGTGTCTATGGCTAGCAATGTCATCTTGCGGTGTC
Organism: Sequoia sempervirens; assembly: GCA_007258455.2. Classification (NCBI taxonomy): domain Eukaryota; kingdom Viridiplantae; phylum Streptophyta; class Pinopsida; order Cupressales; family Cupressaceae; genus Sequoia; species Sequoia sempervirens. The sequence continues at coordinate 10,658 of VDFB02054183.1, read as the reverse complement.
GGGATGTTCAGTTGTATCAATTAAATAACATCATTTTAAGGCATAAATGCACGTCAAACAATATTTAGGGCAGGTTTTCATGCTATTGTACTTTAGTTTATTTTGGTTAGCAGCCACTGTTCAACATACATTTTCAGTGTTGGAATGATAAATTAATTATGGTCCAGAGTTTGTCCTCGCAGACCAAACTCATGTCGTTTCCAACCGACTTCCTCCAACTATTCATGCCGACCAAGCACCAACCCACATCTTCCATGCTGCTCGTGTTGCATTCTCTCACCTATCCTCATAAATATTTCAGCTAACTCTTGCTACAATATATTCAACATTTAATATTTATTTGCCTGTAAATTGGAAGTAATGAACAAGTCTCACCAGAGCTCAAATTCAAATCCTCTATTCCATGTTTTCTTTCATGGTATCAGAGGCACAGGGAAAGATTAGTGAGCGTTTCAATCCTCTGTTCCATGTTTTCTCTCATTAAGAGTATTTTGTGGAGCTGGTGGCCTCATGATTGTATTTTTTCTTAATTTTTTCAAGTGTATAATGAAATGAATAATGCTAATAATATTTTGTGCAAGTAAAAACAGGAGAGAAAAATTGGAAGCAAATGTAAAAGGGGAGGCAAAGAGATTTGTGGAGTCACATGGCATTTATTTTAATATGTACTGCTTATTTTTAGCCTCACATTTTTCCACAGCCTAATTTCAATTTTTAAGCAATTATTGGTACACAAAAATAAGAAAAGATTCAAAATTATCTTATTCTCATAAATAAAAAATTTCATGGAGACATCTAACTGCTTAATTTTAAGGAAAAAAAAAATTAGACTTCAGCAGCATAGAGACAGGAGAATAGTCATGCTGGTAAGGAATATCTTTGAAAATTTTCGCATTGGCTTTATGACGTGGTCATAACTGTTTGACACTGTTTGGTTGAATTCAGGCAACTCCTGTAAAAATTCTTGTAAGTTCTTCTGAATGGGTGGAAGATTCTGAATGGGTGGAAGATTCTGAAGTGGCCTGGATTGATGGAGAAGTTTTGGAGATCAATGGTCAGCAGGTTAAAGTTCAGACGGTTGATGGAAAGTTGGTAAGTGAACAATGTTATTCTTAATGACAATCTCTTTCGATTTCTTTTTCTTTTGTGACTACTCTTAATTGATTAAGAGATTCGTACCAATGACAATAGGTTTCTAGAAAAAACAAGGGCTTCTGTTTACTAATATTATTTCCAGCATCTCTTCCCGGATTGTATATACTAACTATTAGGTCAATAGTTAAATAGTTCTTTTCAGAGAAGCTATGGTTTATACACTCAAGCTTACGGAATGAAGCTATATCTGCAAAGTTATTTTTAACAGCGTAATACTGTCAGAGTGAAATTGCCGGGAAACATGGTTGTTGATCATATCCCAGGTTTCAGGTTTTGGAGATCCAAATAAGAAGCTTCTGCTTGTGTGTAGGTAACTGTAATCTTGTCAAATGTATACCCAAAGGATTCTGAGGCATTGCCACGTGGAGTGGATGATATGACAAAACTTGCTTATTTGCATGAGCCAGGAGTTCTACAAAATTTGGCATCTAGATATGTACTAAATGAAATTTATGTGAGTTCTCAAGGTTTTCTTTGAATTGCCTTTTTATTATTTAGTTATAATATTTAGATAGTTCTATTTCTCTTTGCTCTTCAGTTTTGACACAGTTCAAAGTTTTTCTTGTAGTTAATGTGCAATACATATGCTTTTGAATAATCTGCAGAACTGTGTTACTAAAAGCAACATTTCTATGACAGCGTTATGTGGTATCTGACAGACCTACACTGGAAGTATATTGATTGCCATCAATCCTTTTAGAAGACTTCCTCACTTGTATGACAACCAAATAATGGAACGATACAAAGGGAAAAGATTAGGAGAGTTAAGTCCTCGTGTGATTGCTGTGGCAGATGCTGCATACAGGTATGCCTCTCCAATTTTCTGATTGAAGCTGTGTTTTGTAGAAGAGAGACTCTGTTTGATACATCAATTTAAACTTTTTATGGATACAGGATGATTATCAATGAGGGGATAAGTCAGTCCATTTTAGTGACTAGAGAAAGTGGAGCAGGTAAAACCGAATCCACCAAAATGCTTATGCGTTATCTTGCTTATATGGGAGGCCGAGCAGCAACTGAGGGGAGCTCAGTGGAGCAGCAAGTGCTAGAAGTAAGAAACAATGAGCATTTTTCTTATGAATGGAGTGCAAAGAATCACTGTGGTGTTGCTACAGCAATTAAGAAACGTTGTAATCTCAATCTTATCATATTATATATGTCTTCATTGTTTGTATTATGTAATCATTATCTGATTCTCCTTTTTTTTCCTGCTTTGCAGTCAAATCCTTTTCTGGAAGCCTTTGGAAATACAAAAACTGTTAGGAATAACAATTCCAGGTTAATGTTTTTCTTAATATTGTCCATTGCATGCATAATGAAAGGAAATTTGAATATAAGGATTTGTTAATATGTGGATTTGGCTTAGTTCTTTGAATATCAAGGGTACAATTTCTTCTCATCAAAACATTTCTTCTGACTAGGTTCATATTTCATGCAGTCGTTTTGGTAAATTTGTTGAGGTACAATTTGACAAAAATGGTAGAATATCAGGAGCTGCTCTCAGAACATACCTACTAGAAAGGCCTCGTGTTTGCCAAATTTTAGATCCTGAGAGAAACTATCATTGTTTCTATCTTCTCTGTGCTGCACCCCCAGAGGTATGCAGCATCATGCTTTGGTAATTGTGACTGCAATTGACCATTAAATTGGCACATTCTCTACTTTCTATGTTGTATTCTGAATCTATTTATGACTGATTTGAAATTGCAGAATGCCAACAGTTGCAGAATTGCAGAACTACTTTCTCAAATTTTCTTCATTTCTGATTTCAGGATATTGAAAAATATAAGTTGGGACATCCAAGCTCGTTTCATTATTTGAATCAGTCCAACTGTTATCAACTTGATGGAGTCAATGAAGCTGAAGAGTACCTTGCAACGCGAAGAGCAATGGAAGTTGTTGGAATCAGTACTGAAGAACAAGTATGATTGACATTTTGTAGAATGAGAAATTAAAGGGTTACATCTTTATAAAGCATGATCTTTATGTTTTTTTGAATCACCTGATGTTTTCACGATGCAATATTTCGAGTTGTGGTAGCTATTATCCATTTAGGTAATGTGGATTTTACTAAGGGGAAGGATAGCGATTCTTCTAAGCCAAAAGATGAGAAAGCAATGTTTCATCTTAAGATGGCAGCCGAATTGTTCATGTGTGATTCCTTTCTAAAATGATGATCAGGATATTATACTGGTTCTAAATATATTGCTATTGTGCCCTTTCAACCTTGAGTATGTACTGATCTTTTTAGTGGACCACATTATATATTCTTTTAAAGATGGCAGCCGAATTGTTCATTGTGACTCGAGATGAAAGCATTACAAAATCTCTTGACCCAGTTGATGCAGTTACCAGCCGAGATGCATTGGCAAAAACAGTATACTAATGATTATTTGGCTGGTATGATATACCATTCTTAAGGCCCACTTTATTTAGAACAAGATATTAAAGAAAAATGCAATTGGAGAGAAGCATATTTCTCAATTTTTGTAATAAAATGCGAGCTGGTAAATAAAATAAATAATTCAATTGGCCAGGATCCTAACTCAGACCCTAATCGGAGTTCTTGACATTTTACGGTTTTGAAAGTTTTAAGAATAACAGGTATCTTTTATTCATAGCCAGCAAGATTCTTTCTGCATTTTTACATGCCTTGTTGTATGGTCACTACAATTTAGTGAGTTATATATGAAACCTTTCATATCGTGAAATGTGTATGTATTATATGGAAATCTTAAGTGAGCTAAGGGAAACCTACTTCTCTTCTGCATTGCAGTTTTGAACAGTTCTGTATCAATCTCACAAATGAGAAGTTGCATCAGCACTTCAAGCAGGTCAGAAAGTTCCATATCTATTAAGTTATTGGTATTTCAGTTAGAAATATATTTTTTTGTACATTTATATATATATTTGTTGCATTCTTTTTCTCTGGGTATAACTATTTTAACATTGTTTTGTTGTATGGTGTTTACTTTTCCCAAGTGGACTTTTGTATATGTTGGCTGTGTCTTTAAGATGGAACAAGATGAATACATAAGAGAAGAAATTGATTAGACTACATTAGATTTGTTATGATAAGATGTTTTGGATCTAATTGAAAGGTTTTTTTAATTCATTTCTTTGATGGTTTTGGAATTAGATGCAAATAGAGGATGCATGGTTAAACATACATACAATGTGTCATCATCAAGGCTCTTGATAAAATCCTGTTTACATTTGCTGTCTGCATCCTTTTTTCCCCCCGTCTTGTGTTGCTATTTGTTACAGTTAAAACAGTTTTTGTTAATACTTGTTTGACTTTAAAGCTTCAAATACTAAAATTGTTTCTATATAATTGAGTTTCTTATGGAGTAAATATTTTAAAACGAATGATCCCTCTCTCCATTCAACTTGCAATGCTTTGTCAAAACTTTGTATGAGACAAACTTTTATTTCTTCGGGGCCAAGATCTTATTAGTATTGTATTTTGTATGTAGAAACCAGGGGAATTGTCATACTTCTGGATGAAGCATGGTAAGTTTATGTAACCTTCATCCCTACAAACTTTGATATGGTCATTCAACATCATACATATGATGTACCCTTTTTCCTGGAACTTCTTTATTTTATTCCGAAAATTGTCAGTGAACTGATGCCATTGGCTATTGGTTATATACTTGTTTCAAAATATAGCATGTCCATTAACTACATGTAGATATGACATAGTGAATGGGATAAAAATAGGTGTGACATTTTTGTCAGCTATGGGAACAAGACATAATCAATGAACAGTTATATCTCAATTGTTTAACAAAATAAGAATCCCATAGTCATCAAATGAAGTTAAATAAAGATGATAGTTCACATTGGACTTCAGCTATGAAACAAAGATTAGGTCATAATTAGTTCATAAATAGGGGTAATAGAAAGGCTTGGATTGATGATCATTTACTTGGAATTTATATTAATGAGCTAATGAAATCACATACTTCAAAGTTTAAACAAATGGGGAGTTTGGTGACGAGTCACACAAAAGGACCTGCTTTCAGCTAATAAAATCTAAGGGGAAATAAAAAATGGGATATAATAGGAGAATTGAAAATTAAGATGGACTTGAGTTTAAGTTCAGTTATATGCTACAATTGATTAATGATGGTGAATATAATTCAGTATTCACTTTTTGTTAGGTTTCTTTTGGATATGATAACATAAATATTTTGTTTGATTTGCAGGAGATTGAGGCCAATGCTTAGAATTTTTCAGTGACAAGAACATGTGAATAAAATTTTGTCAATAATTGTATCATTCTTTTGGCTTTGTAGTATGTTTCCAAGATCAACCCATCAGACCTTTGTTCAAAATTTTTACCAAACTTTCAAGAACAATAAGCGGTTTAGCAAACCAAAACTTTCTCACACTGACTTCACAATTTGTCACTATGTTGGTGATGTGAGAAATTGCTTCTTTTAACTCACATTTATAATACTTTATTTTTACAAGCACTAGCATTTGTATCACAGGAATGGTCATCTCCTTTGTCTTATGGATCACGGTAGGTTTACGTATCGGTGATAGGAATGGTCATTTCCTGCGGATTATGGATCCAGCGGGTTATGTATTAGATCAGGCAATCATGGAGGCAATCGAGAAAGCGGCTATGTGGTATCATGGAGGCAATCAGAATCAGCTGTGCAGGGTACCCTAAAAGTGAACATTTGATGAATTTCTTGACCATTTTGGTATTCTTGCCCCCAAAGCATTGGATGTGAAGTATATTTTCATATTCTACGACACTGCTCTCTTAGAAAGCTTGGAAATGGTCATACTTGAAATTCGATACACTGCTCAATTTATATTATTGTCACTGAAATATCAATTTCTAATTTTAGTCCTATTGATGACATATTGTAGCTATGATAAGAAGACTACAAATAAAAGTTTACTAGAGAAAGTGGGTCTCCAAGGCTGCCAGGTATGTCCAATTGTATGTTTTCATAAGTCAAAGCATTTGTTCCTTTTGCATGTCTTGCAAAAATATATTACATTTGGTTAATGTAAAAGTTCACATTATAATGGTGGCTTGTGTAATTTCAACACCTTTCCACTAACATATTTCTGAACTTGACAAATTTTTTTGTTCATAGGAACTCATGATGCCTCTCACACTTCTAAGATGACAACTACCAATATTTAAGATTATTCAAACACCTACCCTGAAAGAAAAAAAAAATCCTTCCCCTATAATTGGCTTACTGCTTATGTTGCAGATGCCACTAGACAACAATTCTTAAATGCCTTGTATGCTTCTAAGTTTACAAGTTACCCAGGTTATCATTAGAGAGAAGATTTTATCCCTCTGATTGTTATTAGCACAACAGTTATGTTGCATATGCTACCACAATCCAGAATCCCAAACAAGAGATCCCTACCAAATTAAGTTTTATAAAGCTCATATAGTCCCAACATTGACATGATGGTCCACACTGAGATTACAGTCCCTGTATACTCACATCCTTCTACATTGTCAAAAAAAATGCCATTTGGCATTAGTTAAAATATATGCTATTGTCTAACTTCCACACTGAATAAATCCGACAATTTTTTTCTTTTAATCAACTTGGCTTATGCTAGTATACAGGGTCATGACTCTCTACATCCATCATTGTTCTACATGATTCCTAATGTCAACTGCTTCATGCATGCAATCTTCTTGTCCAATCTTGACTCATTATTGACTTTCAACTTTAAATTTCAATATTATTCTAGAACACCTGAAAACCTTACATGGCTTGACTTTTATAAACATGATACCATGACGTTATATCCTTTGTACAACACCATAAGGCTTTCACCACATACTGCATCTTCTTGAAATTCGGATTGAATAAGTTAATATGAAATGACAAATTTCCTTAAATCATTTTATAAGTGAAATGGAAAAGCAATCCTTGAGTGAGCCTGATGTTGTAGACATGTGTGGACCATCGATGAGGTCAGAAGTTTTATTCCAAAGATGGTAAGAATTGGATGTCATTGAATAATAGATGAGGTTAATTAAAAACTAATCCTCTTAAGGATTTCTCCTACACCAAAATAGTATCTTGTATGGCAATAACCTAAAAATAACCTTTACACCATAAAGGCCCAAAATATAACTACAGCAACAAATAAATAAAAACAGGGCAAAACAGGGCATAAAAATAATAAGCAACAGCTGCAAATATAACAGTCTAACTTGTATTCCAAACAATCCAACAACTTACAACTGCAGTGCTGTTTGTAATGAACAGCTTCATATTTATAGTGGAGCTTGGAAACTTCTAGTAATCTAGAGAATTCTAAAATCTGGATTGTTCTTTTTTACAACAGTTCTTAGAATGTTCTTTTCTAGAACAGCTCCAGGAATGTTCTAGCATATGGAAGTTTCTAGAAACATTCTACTATTTTCTAGACAATCTTAATCCCTAACATCCCCCCTTAAGATTGGATAGAATGTTACAAAAAAGATACAAAGGAGAGGGGAACATTATAACACTATCCCCCCTTAATGTTCACCTTTCGAATCCAAATTGCTTCCTTTCCTAAGTCTTTTGCTGCTCTATATTCTGCTCCACAAGAAGACAATGATGTAGTAATTTTCTTTTTGCTGCTCCATGTAATTGGTCTTGACCCAATATGAAAATCATAGGTTCCAACAGATTTTTGGTCATTTATATCACCACCATATTCTTCTTTCATAGGTTGCTCCCATTTTTTCTTCCCTCTATCTTGCTTATATGAAATTGGATCATCAATCTGTAATACTTTGGCCATAAAAGCACTACCATTCCTTCCTTGAAGTTTTGATCCTTGTTCATATATATCTTCAATGCTCCTTGTCTTTTGTCTAGCTGAAAAGTCTTCTTCTTCATTGTCACTACCTGCAGAAAATGGCTGGTCAAAAACATTAGTTGTTTCATTTTCAATGATATTTTCATCATTTGTAGAAGTGCACAACTCATCCTCATCAACATTTCTTTGGAAAAAATCTGAAAAGTTGGAAGCATTTGCTGTTGTAGAATGAGAAGTGGGTATAAGTTGTGATTCTTCATCAAACTTTACATCTCTACTAACAAAGACCTTGTTTGTTGTCAAATCATATAACCTGTAAGCCTTTGATTCTTCACTATAACCCATAAACAAACACTTATGACCTTTTGGTTCTAATTTTTTTCTCTTTTCATCAGGAATGTGTGCCCAAGCAACACATCCAAACACCTTAAAATACCCAACATGAGGCTTTTTTCCACTCCATGCTTCTTCAGGAGTAACATATTTGAGAGCATTAGTAGGAATTCTATTCAAAATATGTGCAGCACAAGAGACAGCCAAACCCCAAAATTTATTATCCAAACTTTTAAAATGTAACATACAACGAGCCATCTCTAAAAGAGTTCTATTCATTCGTTCAGCCACCCCATTTTGTTGAGGAGTATAAGGAACTGTTCTTTGCACCTTAATACCATAATTTTCACAAAATGACTCAAATTCATAATTGCAATATTCACCCCCATTATCCGTCCTTAAGCATTTAATTCTTTTCCCACTTTGATTTTCAACTAGTGCCTTAAATTTTTGAAAAACTTCAAATACTTCATTTTTCTTTTCAAGAAAATAAACCCATACTCTCCTGCTGTAATCATCAATAAAAGTGAGGAGGTACCTGGCACCTGAGAGTGAAGTATAACCCGGTTCACATAAGTCACTATGAATGAGTTGTAGTGGATGATTAGCTCTCCATGCTTTTCCTGAATCAAAAGGTTCTCGGTGATGTTTCCCTAACACACATCCTTCACAAACACCTTCAGAAGCTGAAACTTTTGTTAATCCTCTAACCATATCCATTCTAACCATATCTTGTAATTTCCTATAATTTATATGTCCAAGTCTAGCATGCCAAAGTTTTGACATATAATCTGTCTGAGCAATAAAAGCATGAGAGAGTGTATATTTATCATCAACAAACCCCACAAATTTAAATAGACTCTCTTCATGATCAACTCTACCAATAGCAATTATATTGCTTGGATCTTTTTTATCTCTAACAATAACTTGATCAGCATTGACAACAAACTCATATCCAGCCTGAACAATTTTATATACTGAAATAAGATTTACCCCTAATCCTTTTACCAATAAAACATTTTTCAAAGTCCCTTTTGTCACATTAACAGTTCCCGTTCCTAAAACTGGAAGCTTCATTTTATTACCAATAGTTATTTCTTGATCAGAATTCATTTCTTCATTAAAATCAACAAATAAAGATCTATCTCCAGTCATGTGATAAGATGCTCCTGAATCTAGAATCCATTCTTTATTAAAATCTGAAGCAAAATAACTCCCTTTAACAGTGGATTTACCTTTTCCTTGTTTTTGAACGGACACAGCCAGAAAGCTATTTTTATCCATCTTTCCATCATTAAACCTTTCTTGCTTGGACTTATATTGCTGCCTTTCATTGTCCCTCTTCTTCAGACAAAATTTTTCCATGTGATTCTCACCCCCACAATACCTGCAAATAATGGGTTTTCTTCCAGCTTGCTTTTCTGCACCATCATTTCTAGAAAAATGGTTAGAACCTTCATTATTTTGAAATTTATTATTTCCTTTCCAATTCTTCTTTCCATCATTTCTAAAAAAATTACTTTTGGCTGTATATGCATGATTCTTCTTAATATGCCCTTCTTTAATAAGCTGAACTTCTTCATCTAAAACAGACTTGCAAAATTGATCAAAAGTTTGCTGGGGGGTATTGGGATTTAGTTGAAGAACCCTTTTTCTTGATTCCTTAAATACCTTATATGGCTGGGGAAGCTTACTTTCAACCATTGCAATCAACTGAAAATCTTTTTTTGCATATTCAGCACCTATTTTTTTTAGCTGGGCATTTAAAAAAGTAACTTCATTGAAGTAATCAGACATTTTTTCAAAATCAGATGGATCTAAATTCATCAATTTTTCTTCTATACTAAACATGCTAGCAATGTCTGCATCTTTATAATCCTTTTCTAAAGTCTCCCACAGCTCTATTGGATTATCAACATCAACAAATCTTCTATTTAGATTAGGGCTCAAAGCTTTACCAATAATACCTCTAGCTTGTTCCAACTTGCATTTCCACAACTCCTTTTCTCTATCAGTTTGAGGTTCTCCAATTTCCTTATTCACTATCCTCCATAGAGCCTTTTCTCTCAAAGCATTCTTGACTGCAATATTCCAATCTGCAAAACCACTTCCATCAAAAATAGGCAAAACTTCATTTGAAGAGCCCATGTTAGAAAAAAAAAATCAACTTTCAAACAGATCTAGCAATACTCCAGCAATATAACAGCCCTGCAACAAAATATCACTCCAATAATATATCAGCCCTGCAAACACACCACTTCCAGCAATATATTTTCCTGCAGCATATCCCTCTAACAATATTTCTAGTTGAACCTCTAGATAAATCTCCAGCTGAATCTAGCCAAATCTAGCTCTGATAC
>VDFB02054182.1:0-10235 GCA_007258455.2 Sequoia sempervirens | reverse complement strand
ATATATAAAATAAGCTGAGAGTTATCATTTTCGCAACCTATTTTTCCCAAATTCTATAGTTATAAAAAAAACTAATTTCAATTGAAAATGATTTTAAAAAATAGTAAATAATTTTGACATAATTTTATAAGAATTCATCAAAAATAAAAATAAAAATTTATATATAATTGTTAATTAATTTTGAATCGATATTTTTGTATCACATTTCATAAGCTATTATTAAAATTTAATTAAAAAGGTTTTCATGGAGCCACGGTAGCACTAAAAGTAGGAGCCATATTAAGAAAAAAGGTATAAAATCTTGCCTTATTCTACCAAACCATTATAGTCAAGAACATTTATCCACTATTATTTAATTGACCATTGCAATGTTAAAAGATTTAGGAGGGCATGGCAGGGCTAGAATGGAAAAGAAAGTATTTGATGTTTTGATACATAAGGATGTTGATATCTATGTAACCTTATTGAATCCATTAAACAAAAAAATAATATTTTTTAATTCTTGAAGGATCGCTCAACATGATCGCCCTGGTGGGATCAATTCTATTTTTTTTACATAGATTAGTCTTTGGTGATTTGTAGTATATGCACTCTCCACACTCCCCTGTAAATAATGGCAACACATGATCTCCCTCCTTGAGATCTTTCACGCCTTCTCCCACGCTCTGAACAATCTTGTTTTCAGTCCACATGCATTTGATTTTGTCTGATGTAGTTGCAACTGTCCTAATAGACCTGCATCCAAAAATATTGAAGTATATATATGCTAGTTTGTAAATAATAAAATACATTAAAAAAGCTAAACAATTTATATTTAGGTAATGGTATTATTTACTGGTTAGATTCAATTTTGTATTTTAATGGCTGAGAAGTAAGATGATTTAAATGTCAATTTATGCATATTTATAGTCGGTTGTATGATGTGTGTCTAGTAATTACCAAAAATTTATATAATAATAATGATATTTATTTAATTAAAGATCTACTTTTTCTTTTTTTTACCCATGTTTTAACTAAAATAAAATTGACATCAATATATTACATGCTTAAGAAATGTAGTGAACTTTAAAAATGAAAATGTCATTTCCGCAAAATTCAAATACATCTAAACTCTAAAAAATACCCCAACCATTAATTCGTTTGCTTGAATAGAGATATATATAATGATGTGGGAGGGTAATACTAAAGATTTGCCTTCAGACCTTTAAATCTTCTATCTAAAAGTTTCTTGAAAGTTCATTCCCACCCAAAAATGCATATTATAAACTGTTTTATTTAATTTTATTTCTCTAATTGTATCCCATCTTTGGATTGTGTTGTGACAAATCAAAAGGGCATAAAGATGAAAATGTTCTTCACGCATTTGTTATCTTCTTTCCTTATATTTGTATGAATGTTACAAAAAATAACTAAAGTCATTTACTGTTAAGTGGGGTCATATAGGGGTTCACATTTCAGCTACCTTTTCTATTCTAGAGCCACATTTGTTCTCCATGAGCCTAAACTGCAAAGATTTTAAGGCTAAATAAGCAGATAAACAAGTTAGATTGAAGAGTTTTGTTATAGAATTGGAGGTATGTACTTTGATCCCTGGTATTTGTTTCTTGATAAAAATCTTGAAGACAATAGGAATCAATACTACTTTTCATCCAAGGCAACCAAATGCAGATACAAAAACCAAGCAAGTTGAAGGGTCAATTTAGAGTTTTACAGAAATGTAGGAGTTGTTCTAAATTTGATATAGCAGATCACTCTAGTATGAATGAAGAAAATGATTCAGATTTGTAGGATGAGAGCGGTGATATCTTTGAAAATCATAAGAAGTTAAGAAATTAAATAAAAATTCTGAAGACCAATGATATCATATATATCAAAGATTATACTGGTAACACTTTGCTAGAAGATGGTACAAAAAACAAAAAACAAACTTCTAAAAAAGAAAATAACTCAAATCAGAAAACTCAAATCCAAAAAACTCAAATCAAAAAATTGAAATCCAAAAACTCAAATCAATATCAAGAAGGAAAAACAAACCATTATGTTTTGTATTACGATTAAAAAATAATTGATTACAAGTAAAATAAGAAATGCAGATACCTGCACAATCCGCAATTGTTTCCCTCTCCCAATCACAATTTGGACTTTTGTCTCTCCCTTTTCGAAGATGGTTGCCTCTGGTTCAATGTTAAATCTCTTTTTTAACTCCACCTACATATAAAACTTGCATAATTAAAATCATTTACTATTGATTGAGGTAGATTTGAAAAAAATTAAATAAGATCGAGATCTTATCTATAGTAATATGCAACCAAGCAAATCATCAATCCAATATGCATAAAGTAAACCATGACTAAAGCTTGCATTACCAAGTGAAGCTCCGTACAATTTAGACAACATACACTCTTGACAAATTTGTTTCTTAAATAGTGTACATGCACTCTAAGCTATTTGTGCATTAAATAGTTGAAGGGTAGTGTTCACATAAGTTTATGTACAAAATGAAACATTGGCAATACAGTTTTAAAACAACTTTAAAACAAAAAATAATATTAAAAATAACAGCTTGTCAAGATTTTAATAAGATTATCTTAAAGATTTTTAATAAGATTATCTTTAATTTTTTAATATCAATTTAGTAATTGTCATTTTATTGTAATATTAAATTCAAGATTTTATTTATGTGTAAGCTTTAAAAGTATTCATTATTATCATCCTATATATATAATATTGTATTTATTTTTATTTTTGTATTAGATATTCAAGATAATCTTGTTAAAAATCTTCTAAAAATTATTAAAGGGTGAAAACATTGTAAATTAATATGTATTTTCATAACAAATATTATCAATTAAAAATCATGTATATTATAAAAATGTATATTTTAGTTTTTTGAAAATATTCTAAATTAATATGTATTTCCATAACAAATATTATAAAATGATATACTATAATAAATTAGAATCCTATATTATATTATATTATAAAATGATATACTATAATAAATTAGAATACTATATTATATTTCCTTAAAAATGTCATATATAGTAAAACTATATATGCAGAAAGCATGAATGATATCCTCGATGTCGAGAGAATAAAGCCTCTTTCCCGCATAGTGACTCCGTCCTTCCCGTCGTTGGTGCAGTACCAAAGCTTCCGCCATGTCTCCTTGCTTTACGAAACTCTTCTTTCTACTGTTGTTTTTTTATTTTTCCCCTTGCCTCTCCTGTATTGAACTAACAAAGGATGCTTTGTTTTGGAGGATGAGGTTTTTGTAGGGATAAAACCCTAGACCTAGATAGGGTTTTCCTTTGGGTGATATTAGTTTACGAACCCAAGTTCCTCCGGTTCGAATCTCAGTGGATGGTAGGAGGTAATAAAAATTAGGGTTTGGTGTTTGTATTTTTTGTTTGGGCCTTTTCAATCCCCAGGGACCTCTATTTTCCTCGATGTAGTATTTTTTTTTAATTGATGGAAGCTAGTAGAAACTGTGCATATACTCATGGTGAGAGGAGGGATATTTGTGGTTTTTAGTTGCACACATAATATAAAAGTATAATACAATGAATTGGAAGGTTATGGATAAGAAGAAAGCAGACTTGGAATTTGATGGTCTTGTTGTCACTAGGATTGCACCTGTACTACAAAACCTTCTAAAGTTATGCAATTCAGTGAAACATTGGAATAGTTTTAGGTTGTGGGTACCCTATGATGAAACTAAACCTCTAGATTATAGGTTGGTTCCTATATGATGATCAATTAGGTACTTGAATGATTTGTTTTAAGAAAAGGGTAAGAAAGATTGAACTGAATGCAATGAACTAAAATTAAAGCTTTGGTGATGCACCTAATTGGAAATCTAAATTGCAACTTAATTCACAAATAATTACTCAGTACCCTCTTTGCACAACTTGATCTGATAGCCTAATCACCTAAATGTTTTATATAGAGGCCTTGATTGAATACAATTTAGAGGGAAAACACTTAGTTTTCATGACTAACTGACTAATCAATTACATGCACAGTGTATAACCAGTGAGCTTTAAACTAAACTACATACATATATTTATGAAAAGAGATAGAAATATTAAAGGTTTTAAAACTAAAACACAATAATCTTTCGATTGAATCTCGCACAATGATGATGCCTGAAATCTTGAAGGCAAAACTTGAAAATACTGGAAAATGAAAGGAGTTTTTCTGCAAATTACAAACTTAATTAACTTGTAAAAGTTGCTGCATAATCTATTAAACTATGAAAATTGAGTTACATGAAGTCTCTTTGCTGAAGGCAAAGGCAAAAAAAAAAAACCAAGGAAAAAAGACAAGGTCTTTTCCTTAAATACAATAAAGGCATGCATAAAGCATCCAAGAGGTGAAACTCCATGTGAAGTGAAAGTGAAAATATCTCTCTGAAGCCTCTCTCACGAGCAAAAGAGAAAATAGTATGAAAAGAGGGCCCACCAATGTTGTAATTGAGCTTCAACAACTTAGAACTATGTGTCACAATGTGTATAACTGAAAAGTAACTCGAGAATTCCTCTGAATGTATGGAAGTGGCACTAAAAGTGAAAATATCTTCCTCAAATGCCTCTCACGAGCAAAAGCAAAAAGCCTTGAAAAATGGGCTCATAACTAAAGTGAACTGAATCTCATGTGCTGCAAAATCCAACTCATGTCATCCATAATCAAAATATCTTGTGAACTAGAGTGAAACTGAAGCGAAGTGACAATAATCTCCATATTCTGCATGAATTTAGTTTTTCCTGGATGACTTTGACTTTCAATTAGCTTTCGCTTATATATTTTGCATGGAAAAGGAAATCATTTGATTAAATATTAAAGATAATCATTCACAGATTATTTTAATATTTAATATTAAAGATTAATACCTATATTCATTATATGATAAATATTAAGGTAATTAGTGAAGGATTACCCTAATATTTAATTACATTGCAATTTCCTTAACTCCATGCAAAAACTATTAAGTGGAGGTGGACTCTACATCAAAAGATCAACTTTGAGATCAGATTTCAAACTCCCCAGGCCCCTCACATCATTAGGTTAAATGACTTAAAAATTCAATACTATGGAGAATAATTTGAATGAAATGATTTTTAACTTTTAAAACATAGTAAAAAATGTCATCATTCGAATTGGGTGAATAAAACACTTCAACTACTATGATGAATGCTCTTTGTATGAGAGTTTAATTATAATAATGGTTGCTTGATCAATTGTTCATACATGGAGAATGATGATTATCTTTATTCCATACTGTTGTCCCATGTTATTGTTTATGAGCTGGGCTCAACCCTTGTGGGAGCCACATTTCTCACCACTCATAACAATATATGTTGGTTGAAATGATCTAATTATACCTGTTCCTGTACATTAAACAAACAAATTAGCAAAATAATTGAAGTTGAAAGCTTCCATTGAACTTCATGCTCCCTGAACATCTACTTTTTTGATGACTTAATCATCTGGTGAATGCCTAATTAGATGTAGGTTACATTTTTGTTGGTAATATAGGCATGAGGAAAGATGTGATTTGTCATTTCTCTAACATCACCTTTCAACACTGTTGGAGGAAACCATGGAGTTTAAAGTTGAAACAACTTGGAGACACTCAGACATAACGACTTGAAGACATAAAGTATAAAACATTTCATCATTACAGGCAATGATGAATCACTCCCTTTTTTCATGTTTACATTATCTTGAAGTGTGTAGTTTACAACTTTACTTTGTATTCATTATTTTATTATGAAAATCAAATTAAGTTACTCCCATAGCTTGTGTGGGACTTTTGTTTTTACAATATGAATAAAGCAACATTTCTTATGCAAATTCATGAGTTCTTCTATTACAAACATTTGCATAATCACACTGGAAATTCATAAGTAATCAAAATCTAGAATATAATGAATACTTTAGCAGAAATTTTGTACCTTTAAATGAGGAATGCAATTCAACTCTACCTGTTTTGAGCTGTAGCTAAAAATAGGTAACAATTCGGCGACCTCTGTAAAGTGTTTGCTTGCTAAACACCATAGACCAGTTATGTAGCTTATCCATTGGGCATGGATTGCCATTTTATCCTCTTTTCACTCATAAATCTTGTAACTCAACAACAAACGAAAACTGAAAGAAACACACCAAACCGAAAACATAAAACTAAAAACTGCTAACTGCTAACATGAAGAACACTATTGTAGGCAGCTGATTGATGAATCCCTGTCTTATTTGATGAATATTCTCTTCATTCCATTATGGTGGTGTATAGCAGTGTTACCCCTTATTACTCCTACCACACTATTGAAAACTGAAACTAAATGTTGTTATTATAACACCTCCATTAAAGAACCATGCATTGTCTATAGCAGTGAGCTAAAAGGTTCGCTTCTATGAAGGATGCATGCTTGTTTGATTGAGATATGATAAGGACAACATTACTAACCACAAGACAACTAACTGAAACTAAAGCATGATCAATCAACACTTATTGAAAATGAAACTAAATGTTGTTATTATAACACCTCCATTAAAGAACCATGCATTATCTATAGCAGTGAGCTAAAAGGTTCGCTTCTATGAAGGATGCATGCTTGTTTGATCAAGATATGATAAGGACAACATTACTAATCACAAGCCAACTAATTGAAACTGAAGCATGATCAATCAACACTTATTGAAAATTGAAACTGAACAAAAAAAACTAACCTACCCTATCTAACCAAGCATTTAACATAATTAGACAAATCCATTAATTGGCTCCTTGAAATATCTGCCTTTTCTTCCCAACTTTGGATGCTTAACAAAATTGAAGATAGCTAAGAAGAGATGAAGAATGAAGAGATTCTCTACCATCAAACACAACTGTTCTCCAAAGATGAAAACAAGGCCTCCTACCTCAATAAGTTGATTATGCATGCAATTTTCCTAAAGTGGATATGTGAGTGAAGCTTGTCTCTCTTGGGCTGCAATTTTCTCTTCTTGAGCAACCTCTTTATGCTTGGATTTTATTATGGAGAGATACCTGATTGGGAATCCTCTCGAGATGTTAATCTTTGGATTTTCACTGTTGGTTTGTATCTTGTCAACTGACTCCTTAACCACCATACCAAATTGATTAGTTGCATTCAATTCATGAGGAACAAGAGAAAGAGCCATTGGTTCATCTACCTGATGATGTTGATCGCAAACCTCTTAGAAATCCATGGTTTTCTGATTTTGTTGCTCTACCTAAACCAAACTTTTATCTATATCAACCTTTAAGCCTTGAATTTCCTCCACAACGCCATCCTCATGGATTTGCTCTGCATCTGGATGATTTTCATGCTCTTGTTGTTGTTCAACAACTATTTCCTTAACAATAACCTAGTGTTCCTAGTTTTTCTTGTCTAAAGGTGAATGATTGACATCCATACTTGACACAAATACTTCTAGATCATCCCAAAATGAGTCCTCATCCTGATTTTCATTTTGTTGTATAAGAGGACTATCTTTTACTTGACTGCAACTTTCTTCAATGTTCAAAACATAAAAGTTTTGAACCTCTTCCTGTTGTTCTAAAGCTGATATGGTCGTGATCTGAATTTCACTCTCTTCCTCATTTACCAAAAGCGGTAACTCATCAAACAAAACAGAAAAACCTTGAAAATTGTCAACCTTCTCTATCTCTACACTCATAACACAACATGAAAATTTTACTTTTGATTCTTCAAACATTTCCTCATGTTGTTTTTCAACTCGATGGTCTTGAGTAATTACAACATTGTTGAAAATTGAGGTGTTTTCTTAGCTTAATACTCTATAAAACTTCAATATTGCTGTTATAAGTAAGTCTTTTATTTGTTACATAAATTCTTTGTGGATGATTATCTTGATTAACTCATTTTACTATTGTAGAATGAAGAGAGAAGTTGATAGAAGAACTAGATAGGATATTAGAAAGATCACACAAGATATATTGTGGAGAAACCCTTTCAGGAAAAAACTCCACCAAGAATTATTCTATTATTCAATCTCTGAATTACAATAGCTCCAATTCTTGCTTGAGAATGCTTCTTCTATCTTTACCAATCTTCTTCACACCTGCAATAACAATTATGACAACTCTATTCAACTTGAATGAGATATAGAGACAATATGCAACCTTGTAATAATCAAATGGTGATAATTACAATGCATAAGCTCAAGCCCTTGAAAAGGTACGCCATATTCCTTCAAGTTGAGTTATTCAATGAAGACTAAAGCTTACAACATGTGCTTCATGCATTTGAGTGTCCCAAACTGAAGCTACAACTTCTCCTTCACTTCGGTGATAATTCCAAAGCTCTTCCTCAAAGTTGGCGCCCTTAAGTAAAGCTACTTAACTGAGCCTTCAGAAATATCTTATCATGCATGAGAGGTAATTCCAATAAAGCATCTTGGGCGCCCAAGTTGGCTTCAAGTGCTTTATAGTTAACTGAAACATTTACTCAACACCATTCCCAAAGAATGGTCATCCCTTGTTAACTGGAGGTAGTCCCTGTTATCTGTCATACAACTCAATGTTATTAGCCATGCATTACAAGTTAACTGAAGCTAACTACATGCAACTCAAAATAACCAACATGTATGCAACATGCACTTGCATGCAACTAAAGATAACTGAACCAAACCTAACCTAGCTAAACCAAACTAACCAAACCTAACTAATTCCGATTTTGAATGAATCCTAACTAAACTAAACCGAACTAAGTCAACCGATTCAACTTAACTTAACTAAACTTAAAGCATGCAAACATCAAATCCTAGCTCCTAGGATCTTTACATGCATTCAGAAGTGTTAATTGTTACTCCGTATAGCTAACTAAACACAAGGTGAGTTTCACCTTACCATGTGAGTGTCCCATGTGTCCCTATTATTTAGGAACTCACTATGGACACCCTCACATGCTTCTTACACTTAGAATTAATTACAAATGTCAATAATCATGATTATTTCATCAAATATTAATCTCATCCTAATCTTAGTGTTATTGAACACATTCCAAGAATCTAGGAGATACATGAAATAATTAATGTTTAGGATTTGCAATTGAATGGCAACCTATTTCAAACAAGTACAATTCTTCATGGATGGGCTGATCATACTTAGACAAGAAGATTGATTTTGTACATATATAACTTCTTGCATAGGGAGGAACTCTCTAAAACTCGGGAAAGTATATTGGAAAACCTCTTCTTTTATAGGCTAATTTGAAGTATAAGGAGCTACTTGGGCTTCTTGTATGGGTTCTTCATAAGGCTTCACTTGTTTAAGAATGGCTTCTTGTACAATCTGCTCTAAAATTCCCTGAGCTAACTGAGACTTTATCTTATCATCTAACCTTATAATTGTGGTAAGTAAGGTTTCCATCACCTCTTTTGCATCTATTAATTTTACCTCATATTTCTTTCTTTGAACCTCCAACTCTTTTTCATGGTACTCTATTTGTGCTTCCAGCTCTTTTGCAAGGGTTTCTTCATTTCTTCTCTATTGGGCCTCCAACTATCTTGTAAGATATTCCTTTGCAACCATCTCCATGCATTTCCTTTTCCATATTAGCATACATAGTTGAAAGATCTAGTGACTTGGCTCCTCCAGCTACATATCAAAACCTTGTCATCCTCTACTTTGAAGCAACTGTCTAGCCCAACCCCACAAAAGGGTTTTCAACTCCTGATATCCAAACTCATCCTTATACATTGGCATGGATGGAACCCGATTGAAACACAAACCAAGGTCAATAAACCTACATCCAAGATCCTTAATTTGATCCCTGAGCCCATTAAAATCCATATTAACTAAGACCTAAATAGGGGTGAGAGGGTCACAAGTAGATGATACATGCTGATAACTTGTTGGTATAGGGTGATTTTGCATGAAACTAGTAGCATCCTCATTATGAAATGGTTGGTGAGGATCTTCATAATATGGTGGTGGGTATACATGCTATCCATAAAAAAAATGACATTTCTACTCATTCAAAGAGTTGAACATTGGAATAAGTAATTTTTTAAACATACCAGCACTGGTGTCTTTGAAACTTAAAAATTTTCTCAGAGTCACCAGGTATGTGTGTAGATCTTGGCTCCAAAGGCTGTAATCATTGATTTTCACACCAAAAACCAATAATGAAATGATGAGCTTTGAACTATGAGAGTTCAAATGGTCCCACTGAGTGTGCCAAAACTTGTCT
>VDFB02054181.1:0-17785 GCA_007258455.2 Sequoia sempervirens | reverse complement strand
AAAACACTAATCTGCTCAATAATCTCTAAATCAAGAGACACCATATCTCTCCTTACTTCAACTTACCTCAAAATTTCAACAAACTATGCATTCTTAAGCCAAACCACCTCCATACCTGTTACTAGTCCTTCAAGACACCAATTTCATCATGTTTTGATTGAAACAATTCAAGATAGAAGCATGGAAACATTAGATATGTAGTCAAGACACCATTGCCACATAGGGTTTCTTTTGTTCAATACCACAAAACTATCAATTCTGCCTCCCAGATCCTAACCAAGCATAGAATCACTTGCAATATCACAAATTAACCTTTTCCCAAGCATCTAACAACATTCTTTTCACTATTTTTACAAATTCTCTGTTTTGATCAAATAATGCCATATACATCTAGTAGGTTAGTCTACCCTTGAATTGGGTGATTTCTTTTCAATCAAAAAGCTTATTCACAAAATCAATACAAATTATTAAACCCCTTTCAGTCAACAATAACATATTCAAATGATAATTACACTTGTTTCACAAAATATAGGAGAACCAGCACGCTGTCCACTGGTAAAAGCCCTCAATTAGGTCTAATTAAAAAAAAAATCACCCCTTAATCAACACCAAAACTTTTCCAAACCTCAAAAATTCTTAGAAAAGGTGTAAAAACTCACACATAATCAAGTTTCAAGGTGGGGAACACCCAACAACACAAATAATCAGTAAACCCTTGTTTATAGGGTGAAATCACCAAAGATAGAGAGGGTTTCATGAATATCACCATTGTAGACCTCAAGGTCTTTGGCCAATAGTTGAAACATGTTTCAATGAGTCTGTAAAATCCTTTTAAACCTCCCTCAGGTCCTTGCATACGTTATTTTCTCAAAACCCTGTTTAAAACCTCTATATTCAAGGGTAAAACTCAGAATTTTGGTTTGAAACATCCATCATATTCCTTATTCTTTGACACCCCTACACTCACACACAACAAAATCACATAAAAACACCCTACTTATCCCATCCCACCATTCTACTAGGATTATATCGATGGGATGGTTCTTAAACTTCTTTAATGACTCTCAAAACCATAGTCTGAAGATCACTGCCCGGGTACAAGAAGTTGTTTAGTAAATCCTCTCAATTAGGTCTAATTAAAAAAAAAATCAACCCTTAATCAACACCAAAACTTTTCCAAACCTCAAAAATTCTTAGAAAAGGTGTAAAAACTCACACATAATCAAGTTTCAAGGTGGGGAACACCCAACAACACAAATAATCAGTAAACCCTTGTTTATAGGGTGAAATCACCAAAGATAGAGAGGGTTTCATGAATATCACCATTGTAGACCTCAAGTTCTTTGGCCAATAGTTGAAACATGTTTCAATGAGTCTGTAAAATCCTTTTAAATCTCCCTCAAGTCCTTGCATACGTTATTTTCTCAAAACCCTATTTAAAACCTCTATATTCAAGGGTAAAACTCAGAATTTTGGTTTGAAACATCCATCATATTCCTTATTCTTTGACACCCCTGCACTCACACACAACAAAATCACATAAAAACATCCTACTTATCCCATCCCACCATTCTACTAGGATTATATCGATGGGATGGTTCTTAAACTTCTTTAATGACTCTCAAAACCACAGTCTGAAGATCACTGCCTGGGTACAAGAAGTTGCTTCTAGTTATTTTGTTTCTTAAAAGATTAACCTTCTAACTATTTGGAATAAAAGCTAACTCCTGCTGAAATGAGGTCACACAATAATTAGCTATTTATTTTCCTAATCTATCAATATAGAGATATAAATAATGAAAAGGATGTTGCAAGTTCAAAAAATAGGGGCTTTATTTCAAATTTTGGTTACAAGAATACAATAATCATCCCTTTCATGCCTCTACAATTCCTTT
Source organism: Sequoia sempervirens (assembly GCA_007258455.2). Lineage (NCBI taxonomy): Eukaryota > Viridiplantae > Streptophyta > Pinopsida > Cupressales > Cupressaceae > Sequoia > Sequoia sempervirens. Next base: position 15,890 of record VDFB02054181.1, on the reverse strand, counting down.
TATAATTTAGCCCACTTATTAACTTCCTTTCCATTGATTGAAACCTCATAACTACCCCTTAACTATTAATATTCTTGATTTATGCTCTCTTTTTGCATAATTACATTTTGACAACTTTTCCCACCTTTTGACAATATTTTGAAAATCCAACTATGTGACCACCTAAGACTTATTCATGATTCTAAATACATTCAAATAGGACCTCGTATGACCTTGAATATACTTTGCATCATTTTTCCATGACATTTTGTGATTGACTCATGAACTCATGACCCCTTACAATGCAATTTTGAACATTCATCTTTTTACAAATTTGAAAAACATTTGATGACCAAGGTGCTCCTACACTAGTTGGGGAGACTAGAGATTGTAGGGTGGCTTTTGATTTTAAATTTCTCTTCTCAAATCTCTTAGATGATCATGTATTCTTATCCTATCTTGATCATCAAGTTCCACTAGACAATTATTTGGAAGCTTTTTCCAACCATACAAGCCACTCCACCCTGATCCATCCCAAGCTGTAATGGCTAAATTTTTCTTCTCTCCAATGAAGAAACAAGCACTATCTAAAACAATCTACCTCTCTTCATCATCTAAGGCATCATAACTCACTTTTAACATCTCCTTAATATCTTCATATAATATTCTAGATATCTTATTCAATTGAGATTCCCTATAATCTTTGTTAGAGATACCATATAGATGTGCTGCAAAAACCTTTAGAGACAGTGGTAATCCCTTGCAAAAAAATAGGAAATTTTTTACCAAATCCTCTAACTCTAGTAGTGTAAAAGGTTGTAAGAATGCATGCCAACAAAAGAGCTGCTCAACATGTTGTGAATCTAGTGCTTTCATTTTATAAATGGAAGAGATGCCCCAAGATCAAAGGACTTGAAGTTCTCGTGTAGTGACAACAATTAAGGTACCATGTCAAAGACTATCCCTCTTAGGGACCAATGCATCCAATTGTTCTACCTTATCCACATCATCAAGAATAATAAACACCTGAATAGATCTTAAATGACTAGCGAACATCCCCTTCCCTTCTTCTACATTGTCAACTGATACATCTTTGAGACCTAATTCTCTTAAAATTTTATTTTTGTTTCTCACACAATATTTCACTTGAAGTAGCATGTCTTACATCTAATAAAAAATAGAATTTTCCATATTTTTCATATTTATTGTTATATAATTGTTTAGCAAGACTGGTCTTGTCAGAACCACCCATGCCCTAGATGTCCACAAATTGCACAACACAATGTCTTTCTAAATATTGAAGTATTGTCCTCTCAAAATCTATGAAAGCCTTATCTAGACCAATAGGATGTTTGACAACCACAAATCACACATTTTTAATTATTTTCAATATTTACACAATATTTTTGAGAAGCCACCCCTCGTCACTAAACACATACAACAACAAAATGAAAAAGAAAACTTTGCTTAATATGACATGCATCAAAAAATAAGAAACAAAAAAGAATTCACCAAATACATAATACTATTGATAAGAAAAAGATAAGTGATGGATACAAACTATTCAGTACTCACTCTTTGTTATTAAAAATATGGTTGGCAATGTAAGAAACATTGTTCAACTCATTCTTCCACTCATTAAGTTTTTTTGAGGTGTATCTATACTTTTTTTTGCAAAGAAATTTTTTTAGCATAGACTCCTTTGTCATATCAGACATCATTAGGCTCAACATGGTAGAAAAAAGGAACAATTTGTGTGGTTGTTTTTAACATAATGAAAGCTCTACTAAACACAACAAAAATTATGCATAATTCTTGGAAAATATGACTATATGAAGCAAAGAACTATGCATAGCTTCTTCTATTTCTCTGGGAAATAAATCCCTCAATTGAATCTCTTTAGATTCAAGAAAGACCCTTAATCCCATGCCAATGAGGGTGTTATAAAGATTGTCGTGAGTGTGTTTTGACATCAGGGACATGATGATTAATAAATACATTGTAAGGGAGCTTTTTCACAGGCATTGTGGAGCTACTAGAAGTGAATGAAAATGGTGAAACTTCTTCAAAAGAATTCATAAGTTCAACCTCTAGTTTCCTAGAAGTGGTTGCCATGTAACTGGATTGAACTAAAGACAAGAAGGAAAGAAATCCAAGAAAACGGAATAAATATTTGAAGATGAAGTGATGTGGTAAAATTGGCAGTAGAGGGGGATGATATACAATGAAAAACACACAAAAATAACATAATGCGGATTACCTAGGAAACCACATTAAAGAAACTAAAAAATCATCTGAGGAGTACTATACACTTTGCAACTAGAAAAGTCAATTACAGCACACTAGACGCAGTCTGTTTGGAAAACAACAAATGAAATTGTATTCAATAAAATAGGACAAGTAGTTGTCGAAGAGAATATATGTGCCTTCTTTGGATAATACTCTATCAAGCCATTCAATTTTACTTGGAATCTCAAATAAGAGACTTGAGATCAAGCCTCAAGGATACTTCTGAGAGATTCAAAAAGGGGAATCATCAATGACACCTTATGTTGACCATAAGGGTTCACTTGGTGAATTTTTGGGTTGATTTGATGCACTAAGCCAATGGTTAGAAAGTCTATGTATTTTTTTTTAGTTTGAAAATATTTCTAAAGTATTTGTTAAGAGTTTTTCACTATGTTTGATAATTTTATGCAATATTTGTAATGTGTATTGTTCCATAGTATATCTTGTTTGATTTGTTACAAGATTGAAGATTTACAATGTACATATTGCCAATTCTATTTTCAATTCCCCAAAAGGGTTTGATTTGATTGGTTTGTCTTGATTGAGTTGATAGTTTTGTGCTAGTAAATCTACTAATTTAAAAAAGAATGATACAAGATAATATTTTTCTACCCTTGCTTCATTTGTGTTGAATGATAATCGTTTGATTTGTTTAAATGTTAGAATGTTGGAGCAACAAAAGTATAGTTTAGTTGTATAATAACTTGTATAAATAAATTATAGAAAAGGAAAATTATCTAATACATCTAATCTATTCTAACTATGATTATTATAACTCAATAAATTATAATGACATTAAATATTTACAATGTTCATATTGGAAATTCTAGTTGCAATTCCCAAAAGGGGGGTTTTTTTGATTTGTTTGGCTTGAATGAGTTAATTTTTTTGTGCTAGAAAATCTACTAATTTTTTGTAAGAATGTTATAGGTTTCCATTTTTTGTGTCTTTTATTCATTTGTATTGAATGATAATCATTTGATTGGTTTGAATGTGGGAACGGTGAAAGTTTAGGTTAGTTTCATAAAACTAATATGTACATAGAAATTATAGAAAAGGAAACTAATCTAATACATCAATCTAATCCAACTATGAACAATCTTACTTAGTAAATTATTATTAGATTGAATATTTACACTATTCATAGTGGCAAGTCTAGTTGCAATGCTCCAAAAGGGGGTTAATTTGATTGGTTTGGCTTGAATGATTTGATAGTTTTATGCTAGTAAATGTACTAATTTGTACAAGATTTTTATGGAGTTCCATTTTTTTTGTCCATGTTTTATTTTCATTGAATGATAATCATTTGGTTGGTTTGAACATTTGAATGTGGGAACAAGAAAAGTGTAGGTTAGTTGCATAAAACTAATTTGTATAAATAAACTGTAGAAAAGGAAACTAGTCTAATACATCTAATCTAATCTATTCTAACTATGAACAATCCAAATTTGTAAAAGATAAAAACTAGATAATTGAAACTAACTAATGAACAAACTTATACAAATTAATTTTGAAAAAATGTTGCAAACCAACAATAAGTTTTAACAAGATTTGTAGACAATGGTACAAATATTGATATTCTAGGGAGAAAATATCACCTATGTAAGTTTGTGTGAATAGTTTATTGTAAAAAAACTCCCATCACAAGAGAAGGGAAGAAGGCTCTTAGAGGAAATAAGACAAATAGAGGATAGTGATAAAACATATTACTAAAATGCAAAGAATATGCTACAAAATAGAATTAAAAACTAGAGAAGAATCATTATAGCTAATGAATAGACTTAAAACCTTATAGAGAATGGAATACAACTGATGATGATTGCATAATATATGTATTGAACTAGATACTAAAGATATGAGTAAAGTATGTTATACCTCTTATAGCTATTGACTAAAAAATGGATAAACATATACAAAGAAATGATAAATTTTTTTTATTGGAATGGAAAATACCCCTTCTATTAGTTATAAAAGTAAGAATATGTACAAAAGGGGATTCCACAATACTCAAGATGAGGAAAATTGAAATCCTACTAAAAAAAAGAAAAGAAAAAATTCTAAAAGAATGATGCTTAATCTCCCATTTTGAAAAAATATAGCAAAACCATTAGTTTCCCCTAATAAGTGATTACAAAATCATTAGAGTGGTTTAGAAACCATTAAGGCACTAGTAAAATTAATTTAGTAGCTACAAAATTGATGTAGTGGTTATAAAATTATTATACCGGTGGATTCATCCTAGTTAGAAAAAAAGAAAAAAAAAATTGGGTCACTCCCTCAAACCCCGCCATAAGATGCTTTTGGACAAACCTCTTAATTAAGTGTTTTGGTTAACTCATAACATCAGGTGATAGATATGTGACCTTGGGTGGTTAGTTCATGGTACCACAACTCATGTGTTATACCTTCCAAATGTAAGGTAGTGAACTTGGTTGCCTCATTCTCCACCATACGTCTAAGAGATAGGTACCTGTTAAGATTTTGTACCCTCGTAGAATTTATTCACCTATTAGATCCATCAAAGGGAGAGAGATTCACCTTCCCAAAAAATTTAGTACATCCCTCAAATGAATCTACTTGTTAAATGTTTAGAAATTTGAGCCATTTTAATGAAATTTGTAAATTGTAATGGTGAAAATTGCACATCCATGCCTTTTTTCCCTTGTGTTTTGGGTCCACTTTGATTAGACTGTCTAAATTAAATAATTAGCTGACAAGTGATATAAGTGTTTGAAATGGGTTGATATCTAAGAAAGCCTTTGAGGTTTAATTTGGATCGTAAATAAGATACTCAATATCAAGCCTCAAATGATATATAATGGAGATTTAGAAATAGGAATTTCTAGTGACACCCTATGTTGGCCATTGTTGGGTTAATTTGATGCAATAAAAAAATGGTTAGATATTTTTTGTAATTTTCTTGAGTGGTTTTATTTTTTCTCAATGTATTTGTTGAAAACTATTTTACTATGTTCAATAATTTTACGAAATACTTACAGTGTATATTGGTTTTTACTAGAGGTAAAAGTAGGTTTTGAAGGATAAAGCTCTAAAAAAACTATTAAAATATTGAATAAATATAAGTTAAAAATAAACAAACTAGAACTCTAAAATAAAAGTAGAACACAAATTAAAGTACTAATAAACAAAAGATTAAAGTCTTTTCAAATTTCTAGCAACCTCCAATTATTCAAGTTATAAAATATCTTGTGCAGTTCTACAAAATGAACTATAGATCCTTCTTATCCTATACATAGACTTTCTTCTTATTCATTATTTCTTGAACTTAGAATATAGTAATCTCCTTACTATTTATATTAGTTTGAGTAGCAAGGATCCTAGAGTCCTTGATTGAATTCTTCAATTTATCACTCAAAATATTGAGACCTATTTTTTATTGTAATTTTACTAACCTCAATGATATTATTGAGGTTGTCTTCAATGATTTTCATGTAATTTTGAAGTTGTTGCATGATATAAGATTTTTATTTCTTGTGACATCAAATGTTTACAATGTTCAAATTTGAAAATCTAGTTGCAATACCCAAAAAAGGGTTGCTTTGATTGGTTTCATTGATTGAGTAGATTTTTATGTATTAATAAATCTACTAATTTGTAAGAATTTAATAAGAATTCATCATTTTTTCTTTGTTTCATTTGATTTGAATATTAATAATTTTATTATTTTGAAAGTTTCAATGTGTGGGAGCAACAAAAATATAGATTAATTACATAAAACTGATTTTCATAAAAAAAATATAAAAGATAAAATTGATATATTATATATAATAGAGTTTATTAACAATCTTACTTACTAAATTAATCATCTCTAAATTATCAACTAATACTAATCAATTATAACAAACTAAATCTGCAATCTCCTACTCTGCAATCTCCCACACTTGCAATTCAAATTTTTCGGCCATGTCTGTAGGTTCTAGGGAGGACTCTACCTCCCCTTAGCCTAATCCCCCTCCTGATACAAAAAGATTCGTGGCCCTCATGTTTCTGTTGTGGCACATGGAGATGTGTGGTTCGTGTTGAGTGCTTCTAAACCACAAACGGTGATTCCCACCAATGGGGACAATGGCATTTTTAATGGAGATGACTCCCTTAAGGCCAACTAGAAGAGTGCCCTTATTGGAACTACCAACAATGCTTTTGAGTTCTTCATCCCAGACCTTGTTCATTCGAATGAGGGAAGTGATATTTTCTTATCAGATATAGTCATGGACGAGGTTTCCTCCTTGATGTATCTCACATTGGTGGGGAGATTCTTTGCTTTTAGGCCCACAATTGACATGGTTCATAGATGGGCTAATGGTCATTGGAAGTTGAAGGGTAGTGTGATTGTCTCTGCTATGCCTGGAGGTTTATTCCTCTTCAAATTCATAGTTGAGGAGGATTTGATCTATGTGCTTTCAAGCTCATGGGCTTGTGGAAAACATTTTTTGGCTCTGGCCAAGTGGAAACCAGGATTCGATCCATCTGGGGAACTTAATCAAATGGATCCCATGTGGGTTCGCATACCTGGCCTCCCTTTGGAATTTTGGGATGAACAAATCTTCTGTTGGATTGGTAACTCCTTTGGTAGTTATGTCTCTATGAACGTGGTCACTCTGGCTAAATACAGGTTAGTTTTTGCTTGGTTTTGTGCTAATGTAGCCATCAATAAGGCTCTCCCCAACTTTATAACTCTGAAATCTAAATGGGGAAAATGGACCCAGGCCCTAGTTTATGAAAATGACACTTTTTTTTGTCAAAAATATGGAAAACAGGGGCATGTTATTATAGATTGCAAAGCCTTAGTGCCGAAGGAACCCTTGTCGAAAGGGAAAAACCCGTCCCTTTCTTCCAGGGAGGAGGAAATACAAAAGATCCCCAGCTCCAGTGATGCTTAGGAGAACACCAACTCCAATGAGTTGGATGATTATCCATTCACTAAAGGTCTATATGAGATGATGAAATCCCCTGGCCTTGAGGTTCAGGAGAATACTTGGGGGGGAACGGGGGAAGTCCCTTGGCTTCTTGGAGGAAGGAAAAATCTCCCCACTAAGGGATTTGGGTCTATCTCCTCATGGTTCAGCTTTGAGGGTGTAGTGTAAGGTTTTTGTTTCCCCTTTTTCCTTTGGGTGCATGGACATAGGGAACATGGATAACGCTACTGCTTCTTCTAACCAACCTCTTGGTGGGGTTGGAGAGAAAACGACTATCACTATTCAACAACAATTGGAGATAGCGATAGTTACCCCTACAAAGGCTAGGAAAGGGAATGGCACCCTATGCATTTACTCTTATCAACCAACTGGTGTCGTTGACCTAGCTTGGGAAGTCACTAAATTTGTGATTCTCACTTTAGACTCTAAGCCCTCTGCCTCTAAATCTCAGCTGGATGGGGTCAACAATGATGACTGGTAGACTCAAAAGAGGAAAACAAGAACTAAGAAAGTTGATGTGGGGACAAATAACAGAGTTAGAAGGCCCTTAGAGAGATTGTCAAGGCACAAAGCTACAACAAGGGAAATTTCCAATGGACACCAGTCAACCTTGGACTCAACAGATCATAACAGAAAATGAAGTTCCTCTCATGAAACATGAGGGGGTTGAATAGTCCCCAAAAACAATTTTCTCTCAGGAAATACATTATGGATCTTAAAATTGATGTTCTCCTTCTACAGTAAGTTAAGATGACTTATCATAATTTCTCCTCAATTGCTAATAAAATCTTGTCAAGGTCCTTTTTCTACTATAATGAAGCAGGTGGTACCTCTAGTGGAATTGCTACTATGTGGAATCCTTCTAAGATTGGTGGGGAATCCTATCCATTTTCCCATAGTTACTTCATTGTGACCCTCATAGTTGATAATTATATTTGGCACCTATTTAATATCTACACCCTGAATACTCGTGGAGGAAGGAAAAGTATGTGGGAACAAGTCCTATATTTAATTCTGGAAGACAAAAATGCCTTGTATATGGTGGCTGGTGAATTTAACTCCCTATTTTTCCCTTCAGAGAAACTTGGTGGCCTAATGGACTATAGTGACAGCATGAGTGACCTCTTAGACTTCATCTGGAGATCTAGCTTGTTAGACTTGGAACTGTACGGTAATCTATTCACTTGGTCTAACGATCAAAAAGGTAACCACCTTATTCAGGTTCATTTAGATAGAGTGTTGGTCTCTTTAGGTTGGGATTTGGGGTGCAATGCTTTTCTTTGTGCCCTCCCTAGGAATATCTTTGATCATAACCCAATTCTTCTCTAATGGATGAATAAGCCTTTCTTTGGCCCTCACCCCTTTAGATTTGAGATTATGTGGACGACACATCCAGATTTCAAAAATTGCATAAAAAACTGGTGGAGCCAACCGATCCAAGGGTCATCTATCTACAAAATCTCCCAAAAACTTGATCTCATTGAAAATAAAGTTAGAGGATGGTCTAAATCTACCTTTGGTCACATTTTTAAGCAAAAAAAGGAGATTTGGATTAAGCTTGACAACATCCAAAATATGATGGCCAAGGGTAATTTCCTGCAATCATTGCATGTTGAAGAGGGAGCTTGGATGAGGAATTGGAAAGATAATTTAGGCAAAAAAGAAATATATTGGAAGCAAAGGTCTAGAGTGTAATGGCTGAAGGAGGGTGACAGGAATTCAACTTTTTTCCATAGGATGGCTAGCAGACACAAGAAAAGAAACACCATCAAATGCTTATTGAATGAAGTCAATCAAGAGGTTACTGATGAAGATAAAATTGGTGAAATAGTTGAACACTATTTTAGACATATGTACTTGGATAATGGTAGTTTCCTATCCACTGATGTGCAAGATAGAATTTTGAGTCACCTCCCAACTGTTGTTAGTGTGAAGGAAAATTTGCAACTTTTAGCCCCTATTTCTAAGGATGAAGTTAAGACAACAACATTTTCTATGGGTTCCTATAAGGCCCCTAGGTCAAATGGCTTTCCTTCGGTGTTCTTTCAAGAATACTGGGACATTGCCAACTATGAATTGACCATGGCAGCCAAAGACTTCTTTAGATCTAGGAAACTATTGAAAAGGTTGAATAATACCTACATTGTCTTACTCCCCAAAATCCAAGATCCAAAGTGTATTAAAAACCCAGCCTCAAAAAACCCTCCCTAGGACACTTCCCCTATTGGTGGGTCTGTTGAAAAAAGGAAGGACAAGAAATGTAATGCCCCAATTCTAAAAATTATCCAAAGCCCTCAAAGAAACCATATACCTTTGATCTTGATTTTGGGGGAGTAAGCACAATGCAGGGCTATTCCAAACCTTCACAGCTTCAGATCAAAGAAGTCTTTGGTCAGCTATGGTCAATTCATAGTTGGTACGTCCCAAGATTCTTGAAAGCATCAAGGGAGCCACGGACCAGCATTCGGTAAACCCAGGCGTCGTTGTTGTCTTAACTTCAACCTTAGAAATAAGCTAAAAGCGCAAATCTTCCTCGTAATTCAACAATGCTTGGGAAGTGACTCAAAGTTCATTCGCACACATCAATGACAGGGAAACTACCATTATCCAAGTACATATGTCTAAAATAGTGTTCAACTATTTCACCAATTTTATCTTCATCAGTAACCTCTTGATTGACTTCATTCAATAAGCATTTGATGGTGTTTCTTTTCTTGTGTTTGCTAGCCATCCTATGGAAAAAAGTTGAATTCCTGTCACCCTCCTTCAGCCATTACACTCTAGACCTTTGCTTCCAATATATTTCTTTTTTGCCTAAATTATCTTTCCAATTCCTCATCCAAGCTCCCTCTTCAACATGCAATGATTGCAGGAAATTACCCTTGGCCATCATATTTTGGATGTTGTCAAGCTTAATCCAAATCTCCTTTTTTTGCTTAAAAATGTGACCAAAGGTAGATTTAGACCATCCTCTAACTTTATTTTCAATGAGATCAAGTTTTTGGGAGATTTTGTAGATAGATGACCCTTGGATCGGTTGGCTCCACCAGTTTTTTATGCAATTTTTGAAATCTGGATGTGTCGTCCACATAATCTCAAATCTAAAGGGGTGAGGGCCAAAGAAAGGCTTATTCATCCATTAGAGAAGAATTGGGTTATGATCAAAGATATTCCTAGGGAGGGCACAAAGAAAAGCATTGCACCCCAAATCCCAACCTAAAGAGACCAACACTCTATCTAAATGAACCTGAATAAGGTGGTTACCTTTTTGATCGTTAGACCAAGTGAATAGATTACCGTACAGTTCCAAGTCTAACAAGCTAGATCTCCAGATGAAGTCTAAGAGGTCACTCATGCTGTCACTATAGTCCATTAGGCCACCAAGTTTCTCTGAAGGGAAAAATAGGGAGTTAAATTCACCAGCCACCATATACAAGGCATTTTTGTCTTCCAGAATTAAATATAGGACTTGTTCCCACATACTTTTCCTTCCTCCACGAGTATTCAGGGTGTAGATATTAAATAGGTGCCAAATATAATTATCAACTATGAGGGTCACAATGAAGTAACTATGGGAAAATGGATAGGATTCCCCACCAATCTTAGAAGGATTCCACATAGTAGCAATTCCACTAGAGGTACCACCTGCTTCATTATAGTAGAAAAAGGACCTTGACAAGATTTTATTAGCAATTGAGGAGAAATTATGATAAGTCATCTTAACTTACTGTAGAAGGAGAACATCAATTTTAAGATCCATAATGTATTTCCTGAGAGAAAATTGTTTTTGGGGACTATTCAACCCCCTCATGTTTCATGAGAGGAACTTCATTTTCTGTTATGATCTGTTGAGTCCAAGGTTGACTGGTGTCCATTGGAAATTTCCCTTGTTGTAGCTTTGTGCCTTGACAATCTCTCTAAGGGCCTTCTAACTCTGTTATTTGTCCCCACATCAACTTTCTTAGTTCTTGTTTTCCTCTTTTGAGTCTACCAGTCATCATTGTTGACCCCATCCAGCTGAGATTTAGAGGCAGAGGGCTTAGAGTCTAAAGTGAGAATCACAAATTTAGTGACTTCCCAAGCTAGGTCAACGACACCAGTTGGTTGATAAGAGTAAATGCATAGGGTGCCATTCCCTTTCCTAGCCTTTGTAGGGGTAACTATCGCTATCTCCAATTGTTGTTGAATAGTGATAGTCGTTTTCTCTCCAACCCCACCAAGAGGTTGGTTAGAAGAAGCAGTAGCGTTATCCATGTTCCCTATGTCCATGCACCCAAAGGAAAAAGGGGAAACAAAAACCTTACACTACACCCTCAAAGCTGAACCATGAGGAGATAGACCCAAATCCCTTAGTGGGGAGATTTTTCCTTCCTCCAAGAAGCCAAGGGACTTCCCCCGTTCCCCCCCAAGTATTCTCCTGAACCTCAAGGCCAGGGGATTTCATCATCTCATATAGACCTTTAGTGAATGGATAATCATCCAACTCATTGGAGTTGGTGTTCTCCTAAGCATCACTGGAGCTGGGGATCTTTTGTATTTCCTCCTCCCTGGAAGAAAGGGACGGGTTTTTCCCTTTCGACAAGGGTTCCTTCGGCACTAAGGCTTTGCAATCTATAATAACATGCCCCTGTTTTCCATATTTTTGACAAAAAAAAGTGTCATTTTCATAAACTAGGGCCTGGGTCCATTTTCCCCATTTAGATTTCAGAGTTATAAAGTTGGGGAGAGCCTTATTGATGGCTACATTAGCACAAAACCAAGCAAAAACTAACCTGTATTTAGCCAGAGTGACCACGTTCATAGAGACATAACTACCAAAGGAGTTACCAATCCAACAGAAGATTTGTTCATCCCAAAATTCCAAAGGGAGGCCAGGTATGCGAACCCACATGGGATCCATTTGATTAAGTTCCCCAGATGGATCGAATCCTGGTTTCCACTTGGCCAGAGCCAAAAAATGTTTTCCACAAGCCCATGAGCTTGAAAGCACATAGATCAAATCCTCCTCAACTATGAATTTGAAGAGGAATAAACCTCCAGGCATAGCAGAGACAATCACACTACCCTTTAGCTTCCAATGACCATTAGCCCATCTATGAACCATGTCAATTGTGGGCCTAAAAGCAAAGAATCTCCCCACCAATGTGAGATACATCAAGGAGGAAACCTCGTCCATGACTATATCTGATAAGAAAATCTCACTTCCCTCATTCGAATGAACAAGGTCTGGGATGAAGAACTCAAAAGCATTGTTGGTAGTTCCAATAAGGGCACTCTTCTAGTTGGCCTTAAGGGAGTCATCTCCATTAAAAATGCCATTGTCCCCATTGGTGGGAATCACCGTTTGTGGTTTAGAAGCACTCAACACGAACCACACATCTCCATGTGCCACAACAGAAACATGAGGGCCACGAATCTTTTTGTATCAGGAGGGGGATTAGGCTAAGGGGAGGTAGAGTCCTCCCTAGAACCTACAGACATGGCCGAAAAATTTGAATTGCAAGTGTGGGAGATTGCAGAGCAGGAGATTGCAGATTTAGTTTGTTATAATTGATTAGTATTAGTTGATAATTTAGAGATGATTAATTTAGTAAGTAAGATTGTTAATAAACTCTATTATATATAATAGATCAATTTTATTTTTTATATTTTTTTATGAAAATCAGTTTTATGTAATTAATCTATATTTTTGTTGCTCCCACACATTGAAACATTCAAAATAATAAAATTATTAATATTCAAATCAAATGAAACAAAGAAAAAATGATGAATTCTTATTAAATTCTTACAAATTAGTAGATTTATTAATACATAAAAATCTACTCAATCAATGAAACCAATCAAAGCAACCCTTTTTTGGGTATTGCAACTAGATTTTCAAATTTGAACATTGTAAACATTTGATGTCACAAGAAATAAAAATCTTATATTATGCAACAACTTCAAAATTACATGAAAATCATTGAAGACAACCTCAATAATATCATTGAGGTTAGTAAAATTACAATAAAAAATAGGTCTCAATATTTTGAGTGATAAATTGAAGAATTCAATCAAGGACTCTAGGATCCTTGCTACTCAAACTAATATAAATAGTAAGGAGATTACTATATTCTAAGTTCAAGAAATAATGAATAAGAAGAAAGTCTATGTATAGGATAAGAAGGATCTATAGTTCATTTTGTAGAACTGCACAAGATATTTTATAACTTGAATAATTGGAGGTTGCTAGAAATTTGAAAAGACTTTAATCTTTTGTTTATTAGTACTTTAATTTGTGTTCTACTTTTATTTTAGAGTTCTAGTTTGTTTATTTTTAACTTATATTTATTCAATATTTTAATAGTTTTTTTAGAGCTTTATCCTTCAAAACCTACTTTTACCTCTAGTAAAAACCAATATACACTGTAAGTATTTCGTAAAATTATTGAACATAGTAAAATAGTTTTCAACAAATACATTGAGAAAAAATAAAACCACTCAAGAAAATTACAAAAAATATCTAACCATTTTTTTATTGCATCAAATTAACCCAACAATGGCCAACATAGGGTGTCACTAGAAATTCCTATTTCTAAATCTCCATTATATATCATTTGAGGCTTGATATTGAGTATCTTATTTACGATCCAAATTAAACCTCAAAGGCTTTCTTAGATATCAACCCATTTCAAACACTTATATCACTTGTCAGCTAATTATTTAATTTAGACAGTCTAATCAAAGTGGACCCAAAACACAAGGGAAAAAAGGCATGGATGTGCAATTTTCACCATTACAATTTACAAATTTCATTAAAATGGCTCAAATTTCTAAACATTTAACAAGTAGATTCATTTGAGGGATGTACTAAATTTTTTGGGAAGGTGAATCTCTCTCCCTTTGATGGATCTAATAGGTGAATAAATTCTACGAGGGTACAAAATCTTAACAGGTACCTATCTCTTAGACGTATGGTGGAGAATGAGGCAACCAAGTTCACTACCTTACATTTGGAAGGTATAACACATGAGTTGTGGTACCATGAACTAACCACCCAAGGTCACATATCTATCACCTGATGTTATGAGTTAACCAAAACACTTAATTAAGAGGTTTGTCCAAAAGCATCTTATGGCGGGGTTTGAGGGAGTGACCCAATTTTTTTTTTCTTTTTTTCTAACTAGGATGAATCCACCGGTATAATAATTTTATAACCACTACATCAATTTTGTAGCTACTAAATTAATTTTACTAGTGCCTTAATGGTTTCTAAACCACTCTAATGATTTTGTAATCACTTATTAGGGGAAACTAATGGTTTTGCTATATTTTTTCAAAATGGGAGATTAAGCATCATTCTTTTAGAATTTTTTCTTTTCTTTTTTTTAGTAGGATTTCAATTTTCCTCATCTTGAGTATTGTGGAATCCCCTTTTGTACATATTCTTACTTTTATAACTAATAGAAGGGGTATTTTCCATTCCAATAAAAAAAATTTATCATTTCTTTGTATATGTTTATCCATTTTTTAGTCAATAGCTATAAGAGGTATAACATACTTTACTCATATCTTTAGTATCTAGTTCAATACATATATTATGCAATCATCATCAGTTGTATTCCATTCTCTATAAGGTTTTAAGTCTATTCATTAGCTATAATGATTCTTCTCTAGTTTTTAATTCTATTTTGTAGCATATTCTTTGCATTTTAGTAATATGTTTTATCACTATCCTCTATTTGTCTTATTTCCTCTAAGAGCCTTCTTCCCTTCTCTTGTGATGGGAGTTTTTTTACAATAAACTATTCACACAAACTTACATAGGTGATATTTTCTCCCTAGAATATCAATATTTGTACCATTGTCTACAAATCTTGTTAAAACTTATTGTTGGTTTGCAACATTTTTTCAAAATTAATTTGTATAAGTTTGTTCATTAGTTAGTTTCAATTATCTAGTTTTTATCTTTTACAAATTTGGATTGTTCATAGTTAGAATAGATTAGATTAGATGTATTAGACTAGTTTCCTTTTCTACAGTTTATTTATACAAATTAGTTTTATGCAACTAACCTACACTTTTCTTGTTCCCACATTCAAATGTTCAAACCAACCAAATGATTATCATTCAATGCAAATCAAACATGGACAAAAAAAATGGAACTCCATAAAAATCTTGTACAAATTAGTACATTTACTAGCATAAAACTATCAAATCATTCAAGCCAAACCAATCAAATTAACCCCCTTTTGAGCATTGCAACTAGACTTGCCACTATGAATAGTGTAAATATTCAATCTAACAATAATTTACTAAGTAAGATTGTTCATAGTTGGATTAGATTGATGTATTAGATTAGTTTCCTTTTCTATAATTTCTATGTACATATTAGTTTTATGAAACTAACCTAAACTTTCACCGCTCCCACATTCAAACCAATCAAATGATTATCATTCAATACAAATGAATAAAAGACACAAAAAATGGAAACCTATAACATTCTTGCAAAAAATTAGTAGATTTTCTAGCACAAAAAAATTAACTCATTCAAGCCAAACAAATAAAAAAAAACCCCCTTTTGGGAATTGCAACTAGAATTTCCAATATGAACATTGTAAATATTTAATGTCATTATAATTTATTGAGTTATAATAATCATAGTTAGAATAGATTAGATGTATTAGATAATTTTCCTTTTCTATA